>JAZHYW010022938.1:0-68866 GCA_037355805.1 Ixodes ricinus | reverse complement strand
CTTTCGCTGTTCGCCGGTTACGGCAGCCCGTCTCCTTGGTTCGCAATCCGTGTTCTTTTGCCGCCTACTTGGACCAGCGCTAGTACTTGGCTCACACTCCCTTTTGTAGCACAAACCAAGGCATACGAGCTCCGCGCACCGGCAAGTTCAGACTCGCCCCAGCATCCGCGCGCGCTCATTGGCTTCCGCCCCGTGACGTCGCCTTCTACTCGCCTCGCCGCGCCGCGCGCACATTGGCTTCCTTTGTGGCAATAACCTTTGTAACGGGCGGTAGATTGCGCCACCTAGACCAAGTCTACAAATACAACTGATGGACGCTAAGTCAAACGGAGTATGGGGGGACAACAAGTATAGACCTTTTGCGTCGTTTATCAGCCGGGCGAAAAAATGCTGAGTCACTGAGCTGTGGACGTGTGCGCGGCGTCTGATACACAGCACAGCGGATCAACAGCGCTTGCTGAGAAGGGCGTTCCACAACCCGGCAGACAAAGGTGGCGGCGCAGACGTGTCAAAACATCTAACGGCATTCTTGCTCGTAGGATTCTCCATGGGGATCGTCTGCAAATTTTGACGGGGACGTATAATCGCATTAAATTTAGCGGATCACGTGACTTCCGTGTCGCTTTTGATAGGGAGCTTTAGAATAGGGTAAACGCTATAGCGAAGCCTCGCGTACGCAAAGCTTTTGCGTATGCTATTCTTAAAACTCTTGAATAGAGAGTTTTAGAATGCGGGGGGATGAGGACCCCAACGCTTTGGGTGCCCCAAGAAGCTTGGCACTGCGCCTTCGGAGTGGGACAATCTAAGCTCTTCGGGAAACCAAGTGATTTAAGCACTCTAATAAAAAAAAATTCTAATGCCGTTTTTTTTTGCTTGTATTTTCTTGCCTAGCCAGGCCTATAACGTGTTCTGCGTTATCACACTTTTTTTTTTCTTACGCGTGAGCTTTAGCAATTGACCACAAAAGAGCACCTTCCCGAACATGCGATACGAAGAAAAATTGCTGGCGTTACCAGAAACAAAATAAATTTCGACTCGTAAGCAGCAGAAAGAAGAGAAGAAAAAAAAAGAAGAGGAAACGTTTGCATCTGTCCCGCCAACGTGTCGAGGCTTCTAGCTCCGCGTAATATGCGAGCAGGCATCCACCGAGAGTATTTTTCGTCGAACGTTCGAGGGGGCGAGGACTGTACACCTCGGTTTCCATTTCGCGCTCGATTACCTCGAGCATTTCCTCCTACACGGGACCCGTCCGTCGTTCGCCGGCCGTTCTTTTGCGGACGTCGCAATCTCCAAGGCCACTTACGATACCGCCAACGCCTTGCACACGCGGTCCCCGACGGTTTCCGCTCGCAAGCGACTTAACGCCGCCATCACGCGCGGGCGAAAGCCGGAATTTCGACGCGCGGTGTGCGAACGCGCGTCGAATCGTTACACCGCGCCGTCTCGTGGCTGTAGAGTAATCAATCAGATATGCGAAAAGGCGGGGCACACTGCTATAATGCCTCGTACAAAAGACAGTCTGCAAAGACACCGGTCACCGCAATGTCTCCGAACAGTGATGTCTACGAACAGTGTGACCATATAGGTGCGACCCTGGCTTTACGGTCGACGGCGAGCTCATCTACGTGCTCTTAATTTAACCCGGGAGAGACTTAATTTCAGGAAGGAAAATCAAGTCGCGCCTTGGAGTTGAGATCCGTGATCGAGCGATCGGTGTGGCGGCCTCGCGCGCTTTAGAAAAAGATCAGCCGGTGTTTTACGGCGAGATTTCGCAGCGGGTCCCCGGATGTGTTTCGTACGGGGCCGTGACGTCACGGAGTCACATGACGACATGATGTGACGTGATACCGTGATGTTTAGCGGAGAAACGTTTCCCCTGAATTTAGCGGGAAAAAAATGTGTTTACACTTCATTTACGTTTACGGTGAGCGTGCGTCGATGTCTTCTGTTAATTCACGTCACTGATGGGTTCGAGTAGTCCCGCTTTCCAGCGTATAATTGGTCACTCTACAAGCATATTACCTCGTGTAGGCTGTCGGCAAGAGTTAGGTTTGAGGGCCGTGGTACGTCGACACTGTCGCCAGTGCCTGTTTGCAACTCCAGAGATGTCGACGCCACCCAGCGGAAAAGACGTGAAGGACAGAAGCGGGAAGCTTCCGCCTGTTCAAGTGTGCGGCGAAAATTGGCGAGACCTGGCGGTCGAAATAAGAAACAGTGGAAAGGGGAATAAATGCAGATTCCAATTTCGAAGAAACTTTTATTTTTATTTTTTTGTGAGGCATTTAGAATGTTATTAATTTTAAAGGGACACGACACTTCAAATGTCGTATTTTTTCTTATTGTCCAAAACGAGGCACGTTGTAGCCATAGACACACCCCCCCCAAAAAAAACACCAAAAGCAAACAACAAAACAAAAATTCCCACGCACGCGCCGCCTTTATTTTTGGTGTTTTTCTCTCCCACTCCTCACTTTTTATTTGTGATGTAATCGATCATGAAACTTAGAAGATTTGTATGCGACATTTCTATAATATTTACTAACGGCATTCGATCGTTAAACATGTTTTTAACGCAATTGCAAACGCACTACGGACTTTTTTTTTTTTACCTATTAAAAATTAGAGTCTGGCGTGATATCGCCTCCTGGCTTTTTATCCTCCCTCGGAAAATATGGTGGTGCTAGACGCATGTAGCACTGTGGATGATCGCTAAGTCGGGGAATCGGACGAAGTTCTCTTCTTTAGGCTGCCCGACGACACCTCAGACTTCGAGAAGAAACTCGTCAATGGGTCAAAACAACTGGGCTTGGTGTCTAGTGTGTACCATATAGTTTCGGTTGTGACTCCGCCGGGGCAGCCTTTCACGCAGAACCGGCACGACGTGGTCCTTCACGTCGCTCACAAAGGCCCACACTACCTCATACCGTTTCAAAGAATTTGAGGTCGCTGAAAGAGCCTTAAGAGAACTAACTCGAAAATGAAGCGTCGTCTGCTCACAGCGATAGGTGGCACGCACCGAAGGGTTGATCGCGGGACGCAGGCGAACACGACACGGAGGCGTGAGAGAAACTCGAGTTGCAGGACGACTCAATCTCTGACGTCACTGCACTGGCGCGGATCGCGCGGGAACTTCAAATTCGGCTTTTAGTAACTTTTTTTTTTACTTCATAAATACTGAGTTTTTAAGTTCCGAATCTCGAGTGTAATGTCCAGGCATCGTTTTCAATCGTTTCGGGTAATAATAATTAAAAGAAAACGATTTTGACCTGTCCCTCTGACAGTCTAATTTCCAGCCACCTAGGCATGCAGACAACAGATCTGAGTATCTTTCCATTTATGGACGCGCCACTCCATGCAAACTACCTCTGAGTTCCCTAATTTACATTATTATATTTGCATCTGCTATTTGTATTGTTCTCGGTGGTTTTAAAGTGTCAGGAGTTACGCTCCTTCGATCACCGAATATGCTGTGTTTGTTGACTCCCCGACGTATTTCACCCCATTTCCGCACCAGGGCGTTGGCGGTTCAGCAGGACCCGCAGGTGATGGACAACCTGGCCGTGTTCTACATCAACGCCGGGCGCGCCGACCAGGCGAGGGAAATCTACGAGCAGGTGCACCTCCTCTTCCCAGACCACCTGGACAGCAAGGTCCACTACGTGAGTGACTCTCGCGTCGCCTACTACTGAGCCAGCATCAGTAGTCCTTTTCGGGTTTAATGAACCCGTAACTGACTACTTAATGTCGCAATAAAACTGCTCATTCTTCATATAAAAGTGTTCGCAGCCAGGGTGGAAAACAATTGTCATTATATTTTTATCTAATAAATTATATTTATTTTATTTAAATTAGATCGATTCGATTTAATTCAGATGTATCGGGTTTATGACGGATTAGTTTGATTTAAACCACTCTAGCTATGAAGTAGTGCTTTTTAATTACCGGGTCTATTTTTAAACACATCAGATCGATCGATTAATCTGTCCCATCACTGAAAACACTGACGGAAGAAAGAATGACCGTAAGTTTAAAAGTGCGAATTAATTCGAAACTGTTTATTGAGTAAACCCCGCCGTAGTAGAACAAAGACAGCTCGATGTTTCAATTAGTGGAAAAGCTTTATTTGTCTTATTTTTATGTTCTGATTTTTTTTAGTTCGTTCGATATTATTATTTTATTGTTAGTTTTATTTCTTTAGTCAGTCAGCGTCGTGTTCGATCGCGTCGTGTTCGTCCATTCTTTCTTCTGACAATCAAAATCATTAGGTTCAGCATCCAACCACAAAAACTCCCAATAACACAGCAAAAAAAAAAAAAGACTCGGTATTAAATTTTGGTTTGAACTGGTCAAGCAAACGGCTACAAACATAATTCTTTTACCGCATCCTGACTTCAGCTTTTTTTTTCTTTTCTTAAATGAAGCATGCGGGATGAAAACTAACGAAGAGTAAGACTATTCATTTTCTGCCAGCCCCGACGGAACCACGTGCGTCGTCCCAGCCGCGTATCGAAGCGACAGGAACACAAGTTTTTTTTTCGGTCATTCGCGTCGTCTTGTGTTTATGTAACCGAGCGGAAACTCGGCTACATAAACAGGGTCGTAACGTACGTGTTCCCCATTCCGGAAATGGTACATACATACTTCAAGCCGAGACGCGGGACCAGTGCACACGAAACGGCTGCGCAAGAGTGTTGAGGAGAAAAAAAAACCAACACACAAAGAAAAAAACGACATGGAACTGTCCCGCCGAAACGGACTCGTACATGCTCCGTTCCACTCTTACTTGGACCGAAACCGAGTCCCTCGCGCGCAGATCCACCGGGGATACAGTAGTGTATCGCCTTAATTTCACAGCGTCTGACTGGCTCAGCCCACCGACGGCCGCAGTGACGTTGCAACATTCCGGGTAATTGATTGGCTCCCAATCGAACAAAGAAAAAACTAAGCGATGTGGGCGCGGATCCACGCTGGATGATCGGGCCTTGCTGGCTGTGCTTCTCCGTAACCTTGTCAACGGTCCATCTCAAAAAAAAAAAATGTCCGCCTTTATTTTTTTGCCAGGCGAGCAGACGAGCTGCTGCTGCTGTCAGCGCCGGGCTTCTTTGTTCGATTTCCGCCCCTCTTTTCCCGGAGCTCCCGCGAACCATCTCCCGGAGAGCCTACTCGTAAATGGACCCATCCTAGGTGACGCCATTTTGAGCGAGCCGGAAAAGAAAAGAACCGTTACGAGCAAAAGCAGAAGAAGTGTAGCCAATAGCCAAGCAAACATCCAAGCCGGGAGAGCCGCCGCCACCGCGGCGACGGCTTGCAGCGATGCTATGGCGGAGAATGAGGGGGGAAGCTGGTCGTGGCGTTGGTATCCCGCCGGCCTACATTGACGGCGAAAGTGCTCATTAATTCCTGAGAGGTTCCGGGACCGCTGTTTGCGACGACGAACGACGACGATGATGTGCCCCGATGCCGCTGCAGGCGCAGCTGATGATGCGGCAAAGGAGTTTCCGGACCGCCGAAGACCTACTTCTGGAGGCCGTGCACAGGAACGGCTCGCACAGGGAGGCCTTGCACCAGACGGCGCTGCTGTACAACCATACCAACCGGACGGCTGAGGTCAGTATAGCCTATTGGGAGAGTGAGGTCAGGGCCATATTGAGAGTTGGGGTATCTGGTTGGGATAGTTAGGTCGCTTGTATATGGGGAGTTCACTACCATATTGAGATGGTGATGCCATTACCCTATTGGGAGTGAAGCATCATGTTAGGGTAGCGAGGTCACTAGTATATTGAGAGTTCAGTACCACATTTAGACAGGTAAAAGTAGAAGCTTCCGGAAAACAAAAACTTTTTTTTTTATTTACTGGGTAAGTAGACAGTTTAAACTTCCTAAGAATGTGACGCTTGCGGTTGGGATGGAACGCGAAAGTTGGAGAGCATGCCGTCACCTGGATCAAAAGATAATTGAGAAAAACGAAATTTCCCTATGAGCCGATGTCCAGTTAAGCCTAATATTGTCAAAACAAGAAATGACACTGTGGACTCCTGTAATATCTACTTCAGTCAAAACACTTGTCAGCAAGGAAGAAAACAATATCCCCTTTGAACATTGTTAAAATTGCGCACAAAAAGAAAGGAACAGTGAAGAGGGAAGAGAGAAGAGACAAGCGCAACGATTCTTCCTTCAATACATCGTTGCGCTTGACTCTTCTCTCTTCACTGTTCCTTTCTATTTGTGCGCAATTTTAACCATGTTCAATCATTGCCAACTCGCCCAACTTAACCACCTTACTACAATATCCCCTTTCTTGATGAGTTTTTTTTTTTTTCCTCACTGAAATAGAGTTGAAACAGTGTCATTTCTTGTTTTAACAATATTAGGCTTAAGTGGACGTCGCCTCATTACAAAATTTCGTTTTTCTTTTTTTTACATATATATAGGTAAGATTATGTTTTCATACTTTGGCGTTCTATCTCAACCGCCAGCGTCTCATTCTCACAGAGTTTGAGCTTTCTGCGGTGCAGAGTTTATCTACCCGGGGCCGAAAAACAAGGTTCTTGTTTCTCGGAAACTCCGTGTATATTGGGAGTTCACTATTATATTAGGATAGTGAGAATAGTACCATTTTGGGAGTACAGCACCATATTGAGATAGTGAAGCCAGTACCCTTTTAGAAGATCAGTACCCTTTTGGAAGCTCAGAACGTTCAGTACAATATTAGCATAGTGAGGTATTAGAATAGTGGGGATGCTTTCAGCATTACTAGAGTGTAGTGAAACATGCGAAGCGTACCCGGCACTGACAGTTCCCTGAGGCTCTTAGTGTGGATGGATTACATACAAAGAGACTGTGGCGCCGTTTTTCTGAACTGACACCGACGGGGTTTCTTGACATTCCGGTTCTCTGCGAGATTTATTGAATGGTAGATACCATTAGGATCGGCGTATAACGGCCAACCTCTCGATGCCGCACTTCGTTGTGGATATCGAATGCGCAGTGAATACTCTGGAACATGAGTACTATATGAGTAATTATGAGGTCTGTGGAAGCGGGATTGTTGTAAAGGTTGTAAGGGAAAGAAATGAAGAACAACAAGGTTCGATATAGAAAATGAAACCCGGCTTTTCGGCCAGCATAGAAAAACTACGCGTTCTGAACAACTGAAACTCCGTGAGAATTTGACGCTAGCTGTGGTGATAAAATTCGAAAGTTCGAATTTTTTACAGCTAATGACGTTAGCCTAGAGAAAAAGTACAAAATAAAAACAACCGACGTCCACCTAAGTCATAAAACAAATTAGAATGTGGGCGACCATACAGAACTTTTTTTTTCTTTGTATGCTTGTGATTTAGGTAACGTTATGTGCTAAAACTTCTATATCTTTTTTTTTTTTCACCACCGCAAGTGTCACATTTTCACGGAGTTCCAGCTTTTTGCGATGTATTGTTTATTTATGCTGTCCAAAAAACCGTGTTTCATTTTCTCGATCGACCTCTGTAGAGTAGTTTGATCACTTCTTCCAATCAGGGCCTGCTGAAATCGAATGCAAATCAAGAATGCTACATACAAATACCACCACGTTCAAGCCACGGAATCGAATCTTTCCGCGGACCAACCAGAAGATGAAGTAGTCCCGACGAACATTGTGACGCCAGCGCGACGTTTTCAAGATGGCTGCTCTAGCGAACTATTTGCACATCGCGGAGGAACAGAGACCGGGGGAACGAAGGTGTGGGTGGACCTTCTGGTGCATTCTTAACTCGTAGCCGACTACAGTTTCGATTCTGAGAGATGGAAGAAAAACGGTGGCGAGTCACGAGACGTTTCTAGCACATTTGTGTTGTCCGAGTTGTAAATGTCCCTTTCCTTGTTTACCTGACGTCGCAGGCGTTGGATTTCATCCTCCGAGCGCTCCGTCTGTGCGCCGTCGATGATCGGTCGTGCGCTAGGCTTCACGCCGAGCACGGTGACATCCTCAAGGACCTGGATGACCTCAGTTCTTCTGCAGAGGTACAAGCCCGTTTTTGCGTCTTCACTGTTAAGCGCCGTTCACACTCTTGCGACCGAGTACAACCGAGGGAGACCAGACCGGTTTTAGGACCGGATACGCTATACAGCGGAGCTGGTCTTAAGAGATCGCAAGAGGCTTAAAAACCGGTCTGGTCTCTCTCGGTCGTACTCGGTCGCACTCGGTCGCAAGAGTGTGAACGGGCCTTTAAGGCTCATTCACACTCTTGCAACCGAGTAAGACCGAGAGAGACAAAACCGGTTTTTAAGCCTCTTGCGACGTCTTAGAACCAGGTGCGCTGCTGCGGAGCTGGTCCTAAGACGTCGTAAGAGGATTAAAAAGCGGTTTTGTCTCTCTCGGTCGTACTCGGTTGCAAGAGTGTGAACCAGCCTTTATGCGACACAACCCCCCCCCCTTTTCTTTTTTTTTTGATATATTGTTTGTTAATATGGGAAACTCTGTTTCTCCCAAAATTAGTTATATCATGAGTTGTCCACAATAACGAGACAAAAATTCGCATATTTGCCGCATCCGTCCCCAAAAACGTTGTCTATATATGGGCGCATCTATATTAAACGTGCCATGAAACGATTTTTCTACTTTCGCTAAATACCACTCAGGATCACTCCTTAACGTTAATAACCGAATATACTCGCTAGTTTTTTCTTTCAATGCAATGGCAGTCGGCAAATAAATTCGGAGAATTATGAGCTTCGTTCATCCCCTCAACTCGGAGCCAGAACAAGCGGCCACGCGGCCTGGTGCCTAACCTATGCCGCCAAACGTTAACCATAGCCACGCGCTGGAGTCGGCAAAGCGGAAAACGCCTGCCGAGCTCCAGGCATTGTTAGAGTTCGGCTAACCTCATCACCGACAGTGGTTGGACACGAGCCACTACCCGAGTGTCCGCCGAGGCATTGATTGTTATACGAGCCGAAGTCGAGTGCTCACGCAGTTCTGTTGTCCAATCCATGAGCCGCGCTCGACTGCCGTCAGGCCGGTGGCTTCGATCCCACAATTACGTCATCGAGCTTTTTGAAGGCAGGACTGAAAGAAATAGTCCCACTTTGATCCTTGCAATGTCACCGCGACCAAGAAGCTTCTGAATCAGTGGCGGTCCGTGCGAGTATCATTGGGCCAGACTAGGTCCAGTACGCCTCTGCAAAGTCATGAACATTCCAACCCGATATCGTTTCATGGCCCCTTTAATTAACGAGGCATGACAGTGGCTTGAGATGACCGTAACGTTACGAAGAAGCGTCACAAAAAGATTGGCAGCGATTTTTACCGTCGAAGTTCTATGATGCATAAAATGCATTATAGGAAATTGGTGCTCCCATGACGCATATTTTCCCGCTCAATTTAGCGGGGAAACTGAATGGTTGTATAGGTCATGTGACGTCGATTTCCCCGCTAAATTTAGAGGGTAACCGAATTGATGTATGGGTCAGTTTCCCGCTAAATTTAGCGGGTTGACTGTATATTAGAGTCTGACATTCCTGTCAATGTCTCCAAGGTGTATAGAACACCTGACGTCAACTGATGTCATATGACGCCACTTTCCCCGCTAAATTTAGCGGAAAATGTACAGACGGACGGACGGACGAAATTTTGGGATTGGGCGGTAGCGTGGAACAGCATTTCATGCTTTACAAAATTACACTGCCACTAAATTTAACATACGTCTTAGTGCGTTGGTTGTAAGCTTTTTTTATTTTTTGAGCATGGAATAATTAAGGTGAATATTCACACGGATTGAAACCAGTTAAAAGATAAACAGGAAGTTAAAACCTTTAAAAAGCTGCCCATCAATTGTTATTTTATTATGTTGTTTTAATATTAGCCGTACCTGTGCTATTATTAGCGGGTGAGGTATGCACCAAACAATGTTTTACTTCGTTTCATTTTAGGTTATGTCAACGGCCAATGGCAGATACGTTCTATGGTGATGATGATGATGATATATGACGGTGCGCCTGTAATGAGTAGGTAAACTTAGCGAAGATCAACTATCGCCACTGTTGTTGTTTCTTCTCACAGAGCTACCTGATAGCTATCAGGTTGGACCCGGAGCTGGCGCATGCCCACCTTAACCTCGCAGTCATCAGGCATCTCCAGGTAAGATCTCAACCTACCTGAATTCCAAATTCGAGCTCTTAAAAATAAGTTTCCATACCACCCCTGCGAGCTAAGAATTTCGCTGGTCACATTTTCGTTGGTTCACCAACCGGAAGTCATGACGTTAGGTGATTTTCCAAACCACGTGACTCCTTTTCCTGAAAGCTGAAAACTACTCTACCTCGGTGTATGGAGTTTTCCAGACTTTTGATGAGTTTTACGAACTGTGACGAATGCGACAGTCTCGTATTCTAGCGCCACGTGAGATCTTCGGAATCTTTTGGGAATATGACCCGTTCTCTCGTTACGCCGCTCCCGAAAATGCAGTCTTTGGAAAAAAACGGTTTTTAGTAGCACACCACGTAATTCCCTCTAAACACGGCGCAATTCAAACGAAGATGAAGCGGCGATCCTCGCAGCTGGCTAAAATCCCTAAAAGCATCATCAATCTCTGGCGTCGCGAGAGCGTCTTCGCGTTGTGGCTCGCTTCGTGTGCAGCAGCGTTTACCGATTCGTCCAAGAGGTCGAGGCCCGCTCTCTTCCTCGTCTGACGTCATCACTAGTGGGGGCCCCCACCACCAGCGCCTTCTAGCTCTCGTCTGCGTTGCCGCGGCTAGAACATGGCCGCCGTCTGCTATCGAATCGGGCCTTCTCGTGAGCGACCGAAAGAGACGCCATTGCTCTTTCTCGGAAATGATATTACGACCGTCCTAACGTAGACGGCATAAACGAAAACCAACTCGCCTATCACTTTCCGACAACTTGTGATTTACCGGTACTTGTGATTCACTGCAATGCAAACGTATCTTGCGCGCAGCGCGACATTGTTCGTGCGACACGCGTTCGCCAGATTTTTCCCCCTTTTCTTTTTATTATAAATTGAACTACTGTTACAAAAAATGAATTTGTGTTGCAGAAAGTCTCCATTCGTCCAGAAAGTCTCCAGTTTGGTGGCCGAGAAAACTCTCTCTGGGCAAAATGAAAAAAAAAGAGCGAAATGTCATGTTCACGTTAACACTGTGTCGTGCAGTGTGCATAAATCGTTCTTTTCTTTTCTTTTTCCTGGCGTCAACATGGCCCGCATAACCCAGTCAGATAATCCTACCTGATCGTTTCTTTACTTCGTAGAGACTCTATGGAATGTGTTACTCTAAAAACATTAATTGGCTTTAAACTCTTTTTTTCACTTTCAAGTCTGGGTTTGGCAGAAGCTACATAAGCGAGTTCCCGGCTTTCGTCGTTTTTGCCACGCACGCGCACTGGCGCAATGCAATCATGGCTGAAGGCAACATGTTCGGGCATGTTGCCTTGAGTACCTTTGGCTTCGCTCGCACGTACAGTACACAGCGAAAACATTGTTACAACGAACACCACCATCAGCAGTTCTTCTCGAATACTTTAGCCGGTGTCTTTTCCACGACAATCAAACACTCCAAAACACAACATCCATGATCTCTCTATCTCTCTCCCTCTTATTTTGTTTCTCTCTTCTTTCTTTTTCTCTTTAGTGCTACCGTTAAAACTATATAATAGTTTAAACGGTAATCTTTCGATTCTGAAAGAAAGAAAAGATAAACCGGCTATCCCTCGTTCGTGTTAACTGTGTCGCACTCCCTTCATACCCGCGTCGATTGCGAGAACCCAAGCGTACGTTTTATGGTTCTTTTGGGTTTGTGTCGTCTCTGCAGGGCGACTACACGGGGGCTTTCCGCCACTACCAGACAGCTTTCACGCTCGATCCCAAGAACCAGCTGATCGTGGACAACATGGCCAAGCTTCGCCGGCGTCTCACCAGACCCCCGTCCAAAAAGAACGCGTCGGCCAAGACTTCGAGCGCCGACGCCGCCTTCTACGTCCGGTAGCGGCGCCGGACTCACTCACCCCGACACGGACTTTCCTCTCTCAGCCCCGATGGCCAGCGACTGCCCCAGTACCGACGTCGTTCGTCAACGTAACGCACGGGGCGTGGCACCTCGAGGAGTGGCCACCGCGCCACCAGCTATGCAACCGTGTGCCTGTCCGACAGACTCGCCCATCGCGCGTGTGTGTGCGTGTGTATGTGCGTGCGCGTGTGTGCGTATGTGTGTGTAACGCTGTCGTGAGACCCGACACCCCAACCACGAATCACCTTCTTTTTTTTTTTTGATTGACAATGAAAAAGAGCGTGGGTGCACGAAGACCTCTTCTAGCGTTCCGTACACATACATTCTAGAGCTGCCTTCGTTGTCGTAATGTTCTTGCTTTGTTGATGTCTTTTTTTCTTTTTTTAGCAAAGGGAGTGTCAGGTGCGCTCTAGTCATTGCTACTCTCGCAGCGATGGAGCGGAAGAACTATGGAACGCGATCCCTGCACTATGGTGCCTCAAATGCGCCTCTCCGACTGGTGTGTTTACCGCGTCCTTGTATGCTGTTTTCTCGACTTCTGCCCGATGACGTCCTAGAATTGCCACGCAGTTACCTGTCGTGATACCGGAAATGGTACACCAAAGGAGGTAGACGCCGTAGACGCTCGTTTTGCTGCTGGTCGCTTGCCAGCTCGTCGGGTCCACGGAACTTTCAGCAGCCAGGATGACGGGACTGAACAGAAAGGGACGCTAAACATACCAGTCGGGGGCGGGGCCTTCCGGTCGCCATGCCCGAGCCAGTCAGCGATCGTGCACTCGCACCACGTGACCCACCTGGTTTCCGGTAACGCGTGATTCCGGACAGGTTGGCGACGAGGATGGGACGCTGGCTGCTGATTGGCCCGGCCGGTGCGTTGCCTCCCGTCAACCGAAGGGTGTTGACGGAGTGTAAGATTGCGTTTCGCCGCAAAGATTCTGCCGCAGGGTGAAAACGAACACCGCAACGGGTGAACGATTGTTGTCAACGTGCAACCTCGCTCTTGCATCCCCACAAACTTTGTCCGGGACTGTAACGAAGTGTTCGCGAGTTCAGCGGCCGGATCTGTCCGTGTTTGTGTCCGGCGGGTTCCTCGAGTTGTTGAGGGGTCCGGGGTTTCTGTCCCGGTCGTGTGGGAAGAAGGCGTGGGACCGGCGAAACGGTCCCGATTGCCGAATTAAACGACAGACAACGCTCATTCAGATATGCACCGAGGTTGAACTGCGACTGTAGACAACAATGAAGACATCGTCGTAGTCCACGTTACATGTTCGTGTGCTCAACCGCGCTAGAGTTTGCAAGAAAAAAATTGTGACAAGACGTTTCGCGGTGTTGGAGCAAAGAAGAATTTTCCAAGTTTCGCGGCAGAAATCAACTCGGCTGTGAGAATAAAAAATCTTTAGAGAAAAAAATAAATAAACGAGACGTGGTTCACAACGTGTATCGGATTTGGTAAGGATGATTTTTTTCCCCTTCTAGCCGTCTTCGATTGAACCGTGTTAAAACCGAAATTCACAAGTGATGGAAGCGTATCGGCTTCGCTAAGGTATGTTTTCACAGGCGGGCCAAAAATAACTTGACGCCGAATGTAACAATGGAGCTACGTGTGCTCGGCGGCGAGTTATCTACTAAATTCGCAATGGACTAAAAAAAATATTTTTCTATTAAAGTTATTTTTGTCGCTGTCACACAGCTATTACATCATATGAAAGACAGTGTCCAACGCGTGTTCGAAACAATGTTTGACGAAACTTCTCGACATTTTAAATCCTTCCGGTTAGTTGATGATGGTTTCGTCAGATCTCGTCTGCTACCGATTCGCAATTTAACTGCATCATTTATTGTTACGCCGGGCCAACACCATCTTCACCCAAATCACATTTGGACGAGAGAACAAAAAGCATTATCATTCTATTATTGTTAAAAATCCTTTAAATATTGTTTGCTTACAAAATAGGCGCCATCAGAACCGCTAAAAAAAACAATAAGGTATTTTTATTTGTTGGTAACAAGCACGCTACACTGCGGCAACCAGAGCATCTAGACATGGTTTTACGTGTTCAAAGATGTCTCTTCTCCCAGACGAAACGGGAGAAAGTTTACAACACTGTCATTCGAGCTCATTTCGGCCTGTCGTTGCAACAGGCCGAACTGCGCAACACCGAAAAACGATGTTTCAGGTCTTGGCACCGGACACGTCCTTTCTGCAAGGCTCGCGGCAAAGTTTTAGCTTTCCGAGTATGCTATGAACATCATTTCGGTTGCATCACCTAAGTGAACATGTTTACTTTTACTTTAAGAAATGCATGTACTTTCAAAACCGGCTTCCTACGTGTCGGTTCGAAAAACTGGAAAGCGAAAAGTATCGCGAAGCTTGTGAGGGCAAAAAAAGGAATCATACAAGTAGTTTTTATTATGTAGGATGATATTTTGAAGCGACACACCTAATGTGTACGTGATCCTTTCTTTAGCGACCAGCCAAACCGATAACAAATTTTAAAAAGCGTGTACACTGTCACGAAACGCAGAATTTTCTCAATATATCAAAATCATAACGGAATTACAAGTAAATTATAATAAGTCTTTGTTCGAAAGCAAATGTTCAATACTGTAGCAAACATCGAGCACAAAAAATGTATATATGAAAAGCATTAACACTAGTGATACGCCGCATAAAGCGTATAGTAAGCGTTCTTCGATTTTCCTAAAAAACATTCTTCGCAGTTCTTATTCTAAAATTAGCACCAAACTCCTCCTAAAAAAAAAAAAACATAAAACATAACACAGACGCACTCCTGCGTGTGAACCTCCTGCGCAGTCGTCTTCGCCGCCTCGCAGCGCAGCCCAGCGGGACAGCAGAGCCCAACTCCGCAGGGGCGCGTCCTCGAAGAAAGCCCGAGAAAGATGGTTTCCGCCGGAACACGGAAAGAAGAGTTTCGAAAGAAGGACGACAAAAAAGGGACACACAAAGAAAAACGAGAGAAACCGAGGCAACCTAATTAGCATCGGACCCGGGCTCACGCTCATTAGTGGTTGCCTCCGCGTACAAGCCAGGCCGCCGGACTGCTTCGTTTTCATGGGGGCTGCTGCTGCCTTCCGTGGCGGACTTTATTAGAAGCTGCTACCCTCATTCGCGGACGACCGGGAGAAAAATACTCCCTACTGTTGTGTCCGCGTCCCCCCCCCCCCCCCCCCCGTCCCCATCCCCGAAAAGCGTCCGACTTCGAGACGAACCGAGCAAAACGTAGACACCCCGTCACACCAGCAAACGCGTCTGCATCAGCTGCACTCTGTTCCTCCCCTAAGCCGATAGCGAGGTGGAAGCTACGTGAGCGTTGAACCAGGTCCCGTGACTTTGATCCCCCCGTACCAGGCGCAGGGAGCGAGGTCTGCTGATGAAACGAGGGGCGCTGATTGGTCCAGCGAGAGTGTAGCTTCCACCGCACTGTCAGCTGGGGGGTCAACGGAGCACAGAGAGGATACGCGCGCGACGTCGCTCGCCCGTGACGTCTGATTGGTTCGTCTGCGCGGTGACGAGTCAGAATGCGGGTTCGCGATTGGCCGAGCCGGGTGACGGGCTTTGGCGGCGGTCCAACTGGAGGTGAGATCGGGAGCGCGGAACACGGGAGCGCATCTTAATTGCGGGATCGGGCTACGAGGAGGAGGGAGAGGAGGTTTTCTGGCCAGGTTACGACGCTGTTGTTCGGTCTCTAGTCTTGGCGTTCGCTAAAACATTTTCTCTTTCTTTTTTTCTTTTTTACGGGCGGGAGTGTTTTGTGTTGCTAATGGAGATGCAGCAGTAAGGAAGCATTGTGCGTGGTGTGCAGTGCACCATCCGAAAGTTTTCCGAGGAAACGGGTCGACCGGGTCGAGGCTAAGACTAGTGTCACGATCGGGAGTGGGGCCGCTGTCCGGAGGAACGTACGCAGCAATCTGGGAGCCTGCGAGTTTGGGTAAATTTCAACGAGGTAGAGGGCGTCATTATCGACCTTGCCGGTATTTTAGGTGCCGTAAGCGTTCGCTTCACCGTGTTAGTTTCACACCGCAGAAGTAGGAGCTCGAGGGAACCACTAAACACACATAACCGTCAGTACCGAGCAATGGCGATAACTGCGAGCTATAGATATAAGGTATTCACTGGATGCCATATTTGTCCGGGGACGGAGGAGGGGGAAGGGGCGCTAGTGGTATGGTTCTTTATTATAGTTGACCTGGCAGGGGTCCCCGCATCCCTACATCAAGCTCCTACCTAACGTCTGCAAATAACGGCGATCTCGATGGCGTGGACTGCACGTTTGCGGAAGCACTGTGCAAGCTTTAAAATATACAACGTATACTCCGTTCATCCTTAAGCTGAGACGACAGGCAAAGCTACAAGTGCGAGCTAGCCCGCGCTCTTGGCTTTGATACGTGCATTCATAGCGCGAGTGCTCGTTCTGCGGAAGAACGCTTCAAAGCAGCGACTTCGAGCTCTCGTGCTTGTGGCATTGGCTGATGTCTCAGCCTAAGGGCGAAAGGACTATAGTAAACGCGTTAGCGTTCTCCGCCATGTCACATTCAGGACTAAGTAACTCCGCGAGAGAGCCATACTGCCGCGAACGGGCGCTGCCTCTTAGAAACTCAAGACGTGGCGGCATTCCAACGGAGCTCCACAGAGCGCCACCAGACGCAAATCTGAAATTCGTTAATTCGTTTTAACATTAGTTTTCTCGACTTATCTGCCGGTAGCCTAAAAACACTAGTCTAGGCTTGTGTTTATGGTCTGCCGGCGCGACATAGACCACATCTAAACAAGAACTAAAAATGAAGTGCACCCATTTCGTTTCCGTACCCCTTTAATATAATCTTTCATTCATTGAATCAGTCAGCTGTCGTCATAATGAACGATCTTGAAGAGAACAACTCCTCGTATAGTCCGCACCTGTAGACAGTTTGCACCGCGTAAAATTTCACGTTTTAAACATGTACAGACCGCGGTCTATGTTCCGGAAAGTACGCTAATCATAGAAAGAGAAGGGTCATTCGTTTTCCATCTTCTAAATCGTTTTCGTGGCTCCTTTAATAGCTTCGATCACTCCCCGTCGAATTTCCTTTCGCCTATGACAGTTTTAGTTTTCGTTTAGATGCAGTGTTTGCAACCCCGTTTATTTATTTTTTGTTTTACTTATAACTGATTTTTTTATTATTATTACGGTGAACGGCTTTTGTAGTTTCTATAGATGGCGACAGGTTAAGAATTCAGTAGATGATCCACCTCCAGCACGCTTCGTTGACTTCTGCCGAGTTTCGACTGCGTGCGCAACGAGGCTTTCTCAAAGGTAAAAAATATCGCGCTGGTTACTGGGTTCTTACACTCGGTCACCCACTATGCACTGATACCAAAACATTATGACCACCGCACCTAATACCACGTTGATCTGCCTCTGGTACGCAAAACAGTTGCAGCCCACCTTGGCGCGGACTCTACAAGTCCTTGGTAAGTGCCTCGAGCAAGATTGTGCCTCATCAATAAGCACACGTCGCGCAGTTCCTGTAGATTACGAGGAGGTGGTTTGTGATGCTCTGAGCTGGCGCCCCATCACACATCAGATGTGCTCGGTAAGATTGATATTCGACCAGTTATGGTGGCCAGGGCATCAACTGGAATTCATCGTGCTCTTCGATCCTCCGTGGCACGAGTCTGGCCCTGCGGCGTGGGACGTTGTCCATTTGTGGAACGATTCAAGTCCTGGTGGGAAAGACAAGCGAGGAATAGGCGTAACTGGTCAGCAGTGATCTTGACATCACGGTCTGCCCTCTGTCAGAGACGCTTAAATCGGCAGCCTTCCCTGAGACGCACACGTAGTCAAGAAAATGTTATCTCTCAGTATCCCCGGTAACCGTTATCTACCATTCGCACCAGAAAGTGTAAAATAGTAGGAGTGGTGCTACCGCGCTAACACTAGGTGCGCTCACTCCCTCAATGTAGCAGGTGGTCATCATGTTTTGGCCGATCGGCGTAGGTCGAAATTTCCAAGGGTCAACACGCAGCGAACGCACGGCGCCTCCTCGTTGAGATACCGCGTCCCAAAACGTCTACGTCGAACCAAGGGCTCTTCTTACAGCGGCGATCGATTCAATTTGAGAACGAAATTAGACAACTAGAAAAAGGGAAATAATCGAGCCGGCTTGACTTGGCCTGGCTAGGCCAACCCACGAAAGTCGGCAGGTGAGCCGAGCTACCCGCCTTAATTGATAATTGCTCCCTTCATTAAAGAACGCCGCGATGCCGTGCGAGCGAAGAGGCTGGGGACTGAGTGTGCCCAGAATGCAGAGTGTTTCCAACGGGGCGATTGAGGTCACGTGGTTCACGAGCTGCGTGGAGGACGCGAAAGCGTCGACACTCTGTAAGCAGTGCCTCCGTCCACTTTCCTCTTCGACTCTCAACAACGTGACGCATGCGCAACACTTGATACCAATCTGCGCAGAAGGTGACCACCATTAAATTGCGAGCGTGCTCCGTGGGTCGTGTAGCACCTTCTCTAAAATCTAGGTTCTCTATTGGAACTTTGAAAGGAGAAGCAGAGGAAAAGTGATATTCGGGTGGCCAGTCATTACGGGCATTATCGTTGTAGCTGCATTATGGATTTCTATATCACACTATATATATATACTGTCGCTTTTTTTTTTTCAGATCAATATAGTGGGCGTTTAGTTCGAGCATTAGATTTAGGCGACGGTGGAGTGCGAAGTGGGGCTTCTGATTTTTGTGCGGTCCCGCGTGGATACCAGATAGTGCCGCAGAAAAGCACTTCGGCGCCAATTGAGTCACGTGCTATTGAAAAAAAGAATGAAAAAAATGAAAGCTTATTTTTTTAATGGAGCAATTTCGTATCTCGCGAACAGCATCGCCATTTATTTATGCCGTTTGATTGCTTGTTTCCGCTATCGTGTTTCTTTTTTTTCTCGCCTGTTTAATGGCATCTAACGACACCCGTTACAAGCAAGAAAACAAAAATTGGAAGTGGTATACACTCGCAACGTTCGCGTCGAATATTAACTTTTTTGCTTCGTTTAGAAAGCGTAGTTAAAATTTAAGTGAGCGTTTTCCGATGAAGTTCCTAGTCGTAAGCAGTTTTACTGCGCTTCGTTTTTGTGTTCAAGAATTACGGAGCAGTTTTCTCTCGGCCCAGAATTTCAGAGCGGGTAAGTAAATTGATGCCTGAATTTATGTCGTAAACTACAGCATAAAATTTAAGAGCGCCCAGAGCGTGACGGCACGGCGTTCGTCGTATTTCTGCACGTTTGATACCTTCTGGGAATTTAATCTAACCCAAAGAGTACGTCATGTCCTTGCGTCTTTAGCCTGTGTGTAGGTGGCGGTGCATTTCCCAGCTTTGGATACGCTCTGAGTTATTATGAAACTGCCTATGATCACAATTGTTGCCCGTGACCAGGATCCTTTCACGAGAGGTTAGAAAAACAACCTACTTAAAAACACGAACTAGTTTCATTTTATATAACTTAATTACAATGGAACTTCACGGAATTTGTTGATAGGTGTCACGTCAGTTATGAACAAATTCAGTTTATCCGCTAGATTTAGAGGACAATTGGCGCCACGTGACTTCAGCAGCAATTCAGTTCCCCGACAAATTTAGCGGGAAAGTTCACACCACGCGACATCAACACCAATTCAGTTTCCCCGCTAAATTTAGCGGGGGAAATGACGCCTCATGACTTGGTGCAGGCACGTATCCAGGGGGAGGCCCATGAGGCTCAACCCCCCCCCCGAAATCTTCTATTTTGCTGGGACCTTCTCTCCCCTCCCCCCTCATAAAGCATTTTGTCATGGGCGGGCCCCCCCCCGAAACGGAAATCCTGGCATGACGTGCCTGACTTGGTGTCACGTCACCTATGAACAAATTCAGTTTCTGCGCTAGATTCAGCGGGAAAATTGAACGTCCCGTGACCTCAACAACAATTCAACTCCCCGCTAAATTTGGCGGTTAATTCAATTGTTGTTGAGGTCACGTGGCGTCAATTTCTGAACTCAGCTAAATTCAGCGATGAAACCGTGGGAGGAGGGGCGGGTACGGATTAGGAGGATGGGAGGGTACGCAGGAGGAGGAAAAAAGGGAGGAGGAGGGAGAGGAGGAAGAAGATAGGGAGAGGAGGAGGGAGGAGGTGCACGCCCTCCCCTCTTTACTTCCCCCCCTTTCTGCTCAAGAGCTGCGCTCTAATTTCGCGTTACAAAGATTTCTAACCGTCTTTCCTTTTTTCTCTTCCCAAGATGTTGAAAGTTCACCAGCTCACGTGCATGTCCTCCTCCATTTATATCATCCTGGCTACTATATTCGGCCGATCAATAATGCCCACAATGAAATCAAACTTCCAATTGAATCATTTTCCAACACGTCAACTCTTTAGCTACACTCGCTGAACATACTAACGCCCGCAGCTGTAATAACATAAAGCAAAAATCTAAGATAAAATGGCAAGTACTTTGCCCGCGCGTTTACCATCGCTGCCCTTTAGCTCTTTATATTGAATCCTACACTGCTCACACATATTAAAAAAAAAACACGCTGTTCTTTGCAGACATGATGGCAGAATTATTCGCGGACACCCCTCACGCATGTTTCAAGCATGATCGCTTCATGCGTACGTATGCCTCAACATTCCAACATGGCTACAGACAGCTCTTGTGTGAGCAGCGTGACAGGATCATCGTACAAGAAACACATCCTCACACAATGCCTGCTGGCTGTCTTCTGTGGTCATCTATTAGCGGTGTGTCCGCGGCCTTATAGGAGACAAGACGAGAGCGTGCAACACGTGTACCCACACTCCCAGCATGCACTCTGACGCCCCGGGTACTTCCGCAAACGGTCTATCCATTCGCCCAGCGTTCGTCGCCACTTTCATTCTCCCATTCAAACGGCGTGACGAGGACTTTTTTGAGAGAGGGTCTCCCACTCGACCGAGCAAACTTCGCGTCTAAGAGAGCAAACTCACAAGCGGCAAGCCGACAAAAACTACCTAATTAGAAAAAAATCAAACACGCAACAAAAAATTATGGGGGGAGGGGGGGGAAGCCCCATTTATCCTCTTGTCCCCGTTTAATCGCCTCATTTCCGAGTTCCGTTGGCAGTGAAAGCCCGGAATTGGGTATCATGTTTTCCTCCGCGCACACTCTCTCTTTCTCTCTCTCACTCCCCAACTCCCTACGCTCCCATTTTGGGAAGATTCCAAACCGGACGTTATTTTTTTTTATTATATTTTTTTGCGAGGAGGGCGTTTACCGACCCGAGTAAATCTCTTGTTTGAAGAAGCCGGCATTTCTGTGAAAGAGGGAAGTACTGCCCTGGGACTCGGAAAAACTCGTTTGCCAATGAGGGCCCAATTAAGGTCGCGGGAAGCAGCGCACTGGAGCGTCGCTGAAGACGCATGACGTAGCAGCGTTGTTGACTGCTCGAATGAGAGCATGACCTATTATTCCTTCCCCAAAAACAATTCTACTACTGACTGGAACCGTTCCGAACGTTGACTCGAGTAGAAAGTCGGCACCACAAAACATGGCGGTCAAAGGTCTTGCGAATTTGTAACGGAGTACGAGAAAAACATATAAGGTATATGCGGAGTTGAAAATTTTGTAGTGTCCTTGCTGGCGCTAAATTTCACGAATATTAAAATCTGACAGTGCTTTGTTTTAGAGCGCAGCTCTTAGGCGCCCTTTTCCGGCTTGAGCGGCGTCGCCGTCACCGTCGCCGTCGGCGTAACCACGCGTTGCATTATGGGACGTTTACCTATGCAATGACGTCACACGTGACGTCACGAGGATAATGAGTGACGTCACGAAGGTCACGACCTTCACGTGACCTCTACTCGTGAAGTTCATGAACTTCATGAGTGACGTCACGAGGGTCACGGTGACGTCACCCTCCCCTCCTCCTCCTCAAGAGCTGCGCTCTAATTCGGCGTTGCATAGAATTGTAAACGTCTTTCATTTTTTTTAATAGGTATAATTCGGTCAGTTTACCGTGCGATTGTTTTCTATAAAGCTGTTGTCTTTTTTGTCTCTTTTTAAATGCGCGTGATCTTAATTTATTTATTTTCTTCGCGTGAGCGTCAAAGGTAGACTCATGGTTTGGTTTCGTTTTGACGCTTACAAAGTACTATAGAGGTGGACATCCACGTTGAAATGCGCGAGGTTCGCGGTTACTGATACCAACACCACCTTAGACACAAGGCCTCCGCACACGTCATCACAGTCAGATCGATCGAGGCGTGAGATTGGGCACGAGTGCTGTGTCAGTGTTCGGCTGCGGCTCGTACCCAATCAGCGTGTCGAAGTCGCGCTCGGGCTCAATAGCCGAGTTAGCGCGATCCGACTCTGATGACGTTTCATAGAGGGAGAGGAGACCATGTAAAGGCCTTCTGTCTAGGTGGTGTTCTTATAGTACACCCTAACCCGCGGGGGTACCGGTGAAACAGGGCTGTTTGATGGGCACTCAAAAGGCCTTCAGAACGACCTTCTTTAAAGACTCGGGGAATCTCGGGATCTCGACTCTGCGCGTAGATATCAACGTACGCAAATTTGCCGATTAAGAAAAAAATATATATATTTGATCAGAAAGTTGTTTTTTTGTTTTAATTGCCCGCGAAACAGGGGTATTGTACTAACACGTGCAGTCTCTAACATACAAACTAATTTCTCCACGTGTTTTCGTACGCACCGAATGTTTCATTATTATTATTAGTAGTAGTAGTAGTGGTAGTTGTATTGTATTTGTTGTAGTAGTAGTAGTAGTAGTAGTAGTTGTAGTAGTAGTAGTTGTAGTAGTAGTAGTAGTAGTAATAGTAGTAGTAGTAGTAGTAGTAGTAGTAGTAGTACAAAAAACTGCGAAAAAAGTTTCATTTTATTGTCAGTTTTCTAGCCTTGCTGAGCGCACGAGCAAAGCAACCCCGACAAGAAACTCGCCGCCTTATCTTTATACCGCATTCCAAAATCCCAATCACAACATCAAAAAAAATCTTTTTTTAAACAACATTATTTAAGATGATTTATATACATTGAAAACAAAGAGAGAAAGACAAAAATGCCGACGACTCAAACCACCAACAACAACAAGAACGAGTTCAAGCTTAATACGGTTCACCCGGAGAGCGCACCGCGTCTCTGCAGGTAGAGCGCGGCGCTCGCTTCAAATATTAAACGAGCTCTAGGCCCGCTCCCCCGGTCTCGCGCAATTGATGGCCGCCGGGGTTGAAGACGCCTTCCTCCTCCCCCCCCTTTGCCGAGTCCCGACGGGTTGACCTATGCCTAACTATAAATCACGGCGACCACGCTGGGGAAATGTATGGGGCTCCGGGTTATGAGTGCGTTCCGCCGCTCAGCGCGGCTGCTGGTACATTTTGGCTGCGAGACTTCCCCGGTCTGGCTTACGATGAAGCGCGGTGGACGCTACGGACCATCCCAACCAATCAAACGCCGCGAACGTGTCACGTGACATACTTTAACCTGAGACACGGGAGGAGAAGACACGCGCATGAAAGAAGGGGACAACACAGAACGTCTGCGAACGCAGCTAAAGCCACAGTCATACTGCTCACACGTCAATCAATCAATCAATCAATCCATTCATCAATCAATCAATCAATCTTTTATTTGCACAAAGTAAAAGGGATGGAAGGGGAGGAGCGGAGGAGGCGTTCACGGCTAGCAGATATAGCTCTATAACCCGTACGCAGGGGCGCCTACTAGCCAACCTCCTGTTCCGTGCCTCAACAGACACTGACAAACGGACAAACAACAGACAAACAACAGAACCGTCGCACGAGGAACAGACACGCACCGGACAATGTACGCAGACTGTCCTTTGTACATTGTGTGAGGTGACCGTGGCTGAAGGGTTTATTGAGGACCAAATCCTTTTATAGTTACAAAACACACCAAGCGACGCCCCCCCAAAAAAAAAAAAGAAAATTTCTGCAAGATTACTTTTACGGGGTTAGGCGCGGAAACAACAGTAACACTCTCCCCCGACAACCTGCTTGTAAGGAGTCATCCGGCGTCGCCTGAGCTGTACTGTCTCTATAAAAGGGTTAGGTCTTCGATAAACTCTTAGCTGTGTCTGGAGACGCGGTGTGTTATACCTTCCATTTTCTCTTTTTTTTTCATTCTCTGATTGAGGTTAAGTTATGTAAACTTTTCCCCAGCTCGCCCGCGCGCATGCTCCCCTGCTTCGGAAGTAACGTGACAACGCGTGATCAACATCCTCCTCTTCCTCCGCGGAACGTCGTTTCACATTCGGATGTGGCCACCTCGGCAATCGGACCCAAGCCCCGAAGCCGAGCGCCCCTTCGACGCGTTCATTGGACCCGAGGACCAGCCGAACGCTGACGCCGCACTCGCGTCCAATCAGCGTCTTCGCTCGATCTCGCCGTGATGACGTCAAGGTTGGAGTTGCACACGCTTCGATGATTCCAAGTATGGGTTGGTCGCTCTACTCACCCTCCCGAAGGTAACGAACGCGACACTCACGAGGTATACTGGATTGGCTCGGATGAACGCTACGAGCAATCCCAGCCAATCCAGCGTTGCGAATGTACCATCACGTGACGCACTCGCCCCGCGTTGGATTGGCGTCGATGGCTCGTGGTGTCGTCTGCAGTCCATCGCGTATAGCAGATCGCTCGCGCTCTCCGCGCGTCGGTCCAGGAAGAAGGCGGAGTGATCTTTAACGAACCTTTAAGAAGAAGCCGACACGAAATGAAGTCGATAAAGTGGTTCGCGGAGTCGACTCGCGGGTTCAGCGGACGTGCACGTCGGAGCTGGCCAAAATTGAAAGTTGGAAGGAAACCTTCTTTTTGGTTCTTTGCTATTTTGCGCCCAACGGGCCCTTGGAACGCAAAGCACGTGAGCTTGGTAAGTGGAACCCCGTGACAAACGCTTTTTCTTTTTTTTTTTCTGGGGTACACTTTGTGGTTGACACCTTGAACGTGACTTCCGATTTGTGTGTTTCGTATGCAGCTGACATGCACGTGGATGGCTACTATACCCGTGGATCGCTTTCTGCGGCATTTTCGGCGTGTATAGACTTTTTTAATGTTTACAAAATCACAGTCCCGCGTGCGGTCTTCACAGCTCCACGCGTGCGTGTTCGTCGCTTCGGAAAGCGAGGAAAGCACGCGCCATACGCACGAACAGTCAAGATGGCACCGGCCACACGCTCTGTTTTGGAAAGGTCTATAGGCTCGCACTGGCGTTGGCAGCCTACATGTTTCATCGCCGAATCTGTTTTGTTTTTCTTGTTGTTTTTTTTTCCCGGAAGGACCAGTAGGAATGACCACACGACCAACGCGCGTCTCTAGACCGACGCGCGTCTCAGACGTCAAGCGGCTGTGGTGGCGCTGCTGTCGGCGCTGCGCATGCGCAAATGCGACTCTGGTTCCCGCGCACGCGCAGAGCCCAGACCTCGCAAACGCGTACTTGTTTTGTAAGCGTGCGCGTTGGCGTACGGCCGCACGAGCTCCTTCAAAAGCGACAGAACCGCGAGGGGCAAATCAAAGAAAATAATTTTCGGCGCGTTCATGTTTATCGATACAGCGAGATGGATTCGTTACGCTGCGCGGTAGAGGATCAATATAGCGCTTTCAGCGAAACAGCTAACGTGCGTCGCTCAGTGGTGATTACGCTGCCGCAAGTCGGAACAACGCACGTCCATATCGAAACAAGCAATGTCGGGGTATCGAGCCCACGATTCCTGTGTTCTGCGGCGCGAGTCTACGACGGGCAAAAGGGTGCTCGAAGATCCATTTACAAAAAGTGATTGATAGGGCCTCATCGGGACTAATCGGAAGTTTCGAAAGGAAGGCTACCTACCAACTTAGATGGGTTTACGTTGGCTGTGATCCAATATAAAAATATAACTTATAAACTATTCTCCTTTAATAGGACCCGTTCATTTTCCTCTTTCGTTTTACTAAGCGTCCTCTCGTGTGTTTTTTGTTTTGTTTTTTGTGCTAACGTTACTTTTTTTTTTTTTGGCAGGACTGCCACCTGCTCCAACCGTCGTCACCTGCACCATCCAGCGGGGGCTTTCGCTCTGCGTTTTCTTCTTGCGACCTAACCAATTATACGCCACCGACAATTGTCAGTGTTTTTGTTTTTTCCCCAAGTTGTTGTTGCTGCTTAGTTTCTGTCGAGAAGTGGGAATATCCCCCCAATCCTTCGCCGTCCCTCTCCCCCTAAACCTGCCGCTGTCCTTCCGAGACGGTTTCCGTCGACCCGCACACGGCGGGAGAAAATCCTGGGCCCGTCCGGGCTGCCCTGACGAAGACCAACGCTCCTATTAGGAGGCCCTTACCAGCGCCCAACGTGAGGCAGATCCAATCGACGCTGGGGCTCTGGCAGAGACGAATCTTCCCCGGGAAACCCGGTCCGCGTTTGCGGCCTCGCCTCCGTTCCGACCGCCGCAAAGCCGACGAGGAACGAACAACACGAGGATATCCTGAGAACGATAGAGACAGCAGCGGAACAAGTAAACAAATCAAGAAAGTACACAAGTACGACGACTGCCCGTTGAGTCGAAGCGAAACAGCTCGCTAGCTGATCCCCCTTTTGGTGCAACGGGGAGGCGGCAGGGGTGTCGAAATTTCGAAATGCAGCGTGTTTCGAAGACATTCGTTGTTGTTTGCGAAACTCGTTTTGGCGGGGTCTCGGCGGAAAAGGGAATGGATCTATTAGGACGAAGAGGGACGAAGCGCGGCACTAATTGCCTGTCTTACTTAACCTTGTGCTGCTGTTTTTGTTGTTGTTGTTGTTGTTTTCGTGATTTATATTTCGAGGATTTATTTCGGGTGTGTGAGATCTCTGTGTTGCGCAGTCGGCGAGATGTAAAGCCGTTTCGTTTCGCAAGCGTCTTGCCAATTAATTGAGACGCCTCTCGTAACGCTTCGCTTGTTAGTTGTTTGTTTGTTTTCAATCGCATGGAATTATTTATACTTCGCGTTTCTGTGCTTTTTGCAGAGTTCAGCGTTTGTTCAAACTTCGTTTAGTTCGCCAAAGTTTCTTGATTACCCGAGTCTGGGCAACTTCAGGGTCGGCTAGTCTTGGGTCTTATTTACGGCCGGTATTCGCAAAACGAATTGAGTATAGACGCTTTAAACGCGAACCAGCACTGAGCCGCCATCGCCGACCTTGTCTTGTCTTACCGAAATGCCAAGCCACTGAAGCGGGGTTGACGAGCCTCCATAAGGCCTATACTGGGGTGAAGGACACAGTAGCACCTCAAGTGGCAATAACTGTCCTGATGGGGCAATGATGAAGTGAAGCGAACGCAATAAGAGGAAACAAAAACCGAAGGTCGGTAATGGCGGCGCAGCGCCCACGCACAGCTGCCTGAAAGCGTCTATACCAGTCGGTGTTCTGTTCTGTCCTCAGCTTCTCCGTATTGCGCAGACGGTCAAAACGCACACAAGCTCGGGACCAAGTTGAAAAACACCGCCTCACCACGTAGGCAAGGCGTGACCCCAAAATACTTAAAGGGTCGCAGCACCAATTTTTTGTACTTTCAGCAAATGCAACTCCCCGTCATTGCGGCGATTGGACACGGGCCACTGCCCGAATGCAATGCCGAGGCAGTGATTGTCCCCAGCCCCAAAATCGAACGCTCACACAATACTCGCATTCAATGTGTGAGCCGCATTTAAAGATCGCCACCGCGGGTGCAAAGCTTAATGACAAAATCGCTCGATTCCCACTCCTGCCCGTTTCGATCTGGATGAGCATCGTACTGGCGTGCGGACGTGTATCGCTACTGCGTAATGCACGTGAAAGACCCCATGGCTAGCGGTTGTACTGTCACAGGCTAGATTTCTCGTCTACAGCGGAGAGACAAGTCGCCCATTGAGGTCGACTAACTTTGGGCTGTCGAAGCATGCGTACGACACACTTACCTTAAAGGTGCCCCGAGGAGGTTTCTGAGATTGCCTAAATATGGCGCTAACTCACTGTGTTGCCTCTGAAAGCCTCCTAGAAGTCCAATGATCACGAATATACGCGGTCGAGATTTTCGTGTTAAAAAAGCAATCCAAGATCCCAACACACCGCGGTATTCTCTGACGGTGGGAGGAGCTATGTTCCGGAAACCAGGATTACTGTCAGCCAATAGCGAGCCAAGGATCCTCGCGCCTCCAACCGGTGGATCCGCGGAGTGATATCTCGAATGCGCTCGGCTCGTTGCTTGTCCATACAGTCCGGACTATGCTTCAACCCAGCGAGCGCGCTCTCAAGAGCTGGCGACCGGACACATTGCTCCCATGGGGAAAAAAATAAACAAAAAAACATTGTGCGTTGTTTTTTAGACGATTATCGCAATATTATGTTCCCTCTTTGCGAAAAATTAACATGTTTCGACTACTCTTGTTTGCTTTTTATCATCTACAAATGCATACACATTTTGTAATAACAGCGTTTGCAATCTCAACGAAATGTCGCGTTTTTATTGGTCACATGTCGTCCTGGCTGCCGGAACAATGGAATAATCGAGCTTTGATTGCTTTTTTTAATGGGGCAACCGGCAGCGCATCGTTATGATTTATGGGATTTCTTATGGCAGCTTTAATGACAAAGTCCTGGGGATTGTATTGTTGACAAAGCGAACTATGCAACCCCACAACCTCGTCGTCAAAAAAACCGTTGGTTTTTGTTTTTGAATTTACGCGGCGACAAAGAAGCTGCTTGGTCAGGGGCGTTGGGTACCAGTGTACCCCTTAGCGTGTACAGAGTGAGGAACGTTTCTGTACTCAATATCGTCGTATGGCCCCTTTAAAGTTTGCGAATTCTTTCAGAGATTTGAGCACTTTGCGGCGGCCGTCTGACCGGAAATCGAAAACGGACTCGGACGCGCCGACCCGACTGGGCTCCAAGCCCCACGTCCAGCGACGGAAGACACGACACGGCGGACACCTCCCGGGGAGACAACCTAATGCCCCGGGCCAAATCTCGGAACGCTCGGCTGGCGCCGACCGCGTTCCCGGCGAGGCCCCGCCGGCCTCCGACAGGGGATCAGGCCTCGCCTCTTCCACCGATCGGCCGCGGATTAAAAGCGTACGAGAAACGCCGTTCCCGCGCGAGCGCGCGCGTGACCTCCTGGAGAACGTGCTCCAACCAGCGCCGCGCGAGCGTGCTTCAGTTGGTTTCGACGTATACCGGTCCGGCTCGGCTCGACTCGGCTTAACTTGGCTTGACTCGGCCCGGCTCGCGGATCGGATATCGGCTGGTTCTCGGCTTGCCGTGACCCGCTTCGGCTTCATTTGGTTCGACTGGGCGTGGCTTGGCTTCGGGTTGCCGTCTCTCTTCTTTCACCTGCCTCCGCTGGACTTGTTGTTCACGAGTTTTAGAATAGAGCCCTTTAAAAAAAATGAAAGACGTTTACAACCCCCTGTAATGCCGAATTAGAGCGCAGCTCTCGAGGAAGGAGGGGAGGCGACGGAGGGGACGGTATGCCCCTTCTCCTCCTCCGTACCCTCTCCTCCTCCCTCGTCAACTACTCCTCCCGTGCTCCTCGCCTCCTCCCTCTTCTCCTCCTCCCTCCTCTTCCTCCTCACTCCTCCTGAGCCTCCCCTTTCTCCTCCTCCCTACCGCGCTGTTCATTATGGGAAACGTCCCATAAACGCCACTTTAGTCCCATAATGCACCGCGCGGTGCCGAGACGTCACCGAGCCGAAATGTCCGCGCGGTGCATTATGGGAAACTTCCCATAATGACTGCGCAGTGCCGAAACGTCACCGTGCCGAAACGTCCGCGCGGTGCATTATGGGAAACGTCCCATAATGCACCGCGGTGACGTTACGGCACGGCGACGTTTCAGCAAGATGCCGAAACGTCGCCCTTATGACGTCACGAGCGACGTCACGAGGCTGACGAGTGACGTCACGACGGTCCCGCGTGTTGCATTATGGGACGTTTCCCATAATGCACCGCGTGGTCACGCCAACGCCGACGCCGTTCAAGCCGGAAACGGGCGCCTGAGAGCTGCGCTCTAAAATCTGGCGACAGCGAAAATCCGCTGAACGAGTCCAACAACATTGGACGGCCGACGTCATGGTGAAGGACTCCGTTGCGGCCGGTAGAGTTGTTTACACTGTGGCGTTCTTGCGTTTCCTCGATCCTTTCGCCTCAGTATGGCTGCAGGTAGCGTTTTCCCTATCACGGGTTGGGTAAACGACATTTCCCAACTCCCAGCCGTTAAAGATGACGAAGTAGCATCGCTTCTACAAGAGCCGATCGGAGTCAGAGCGCTCCTTTTTTTACCTCGAATACGTATTTTACTGGTAAGATTTACGCATTAAAATTTTAGAATTTTACTTTAGGTGAAAGTAGGGGTCGCGAACCGGTCAAGGTTCGAGTTCGACCAGGTTCGACTTTTTCGGACTTCTTAAGAAAAGTTCGACTCAGGTTCGACTGCTATGCGCATGCGCGACAGGCTGGCCAGTTGGCTTCGGATCGGATGGTGATGGCTAAGGGATGAATTAAGAGCAGCACTGATTGGCTGTTTCAGTTATTACAGTATAAAAAATTAACCTATTAACTTCTTCAGTGATTAGAATTGGTTTCTTTTAATTGCAGCTGTTCATAAAATTAAAATAACTCTTTGCGTAAAAAAAAAAAAAAACTTCTCCAAACCTAGACATGCTTGTATCAAGGTCTGGCCACACTGTCCACAAAGTCGAACCGGTCGAATCTGGTGAAAAGTTTGAAGGCTCGTCGAACCGGTTCGACCCAGTCGAACCCCGAAATTTCGACCTAAAAATCCGGTTCAACAAAAGTTCGCGACACCCCTAGGTGAAAGTGTGACAGATAGTGAAGCGCTTCACGAGCTTCAGAAAGAGCCGCGCGTGCACTTTTTCAGCCAATCCTGTGTCCGGGTGCATGCCGTCTTGTCACTCTACAAACGCCATCGACACTTCTGTTCGCCAGTGGTCGCCGCTTCATTTAAAACACACTCGAGCTTTCTTGAAAGCCCCATGAACCTTTCTTTTTCTTCCTATGTGGCCATTTTTACAATTGCTCGCAGGAATTTCGGCTGGGCCACAACATTCTAGCGAGCCTATATAGATGGGCTTCCGCGCACTTCTGGGACTCGAGAAGTTATCTAAGTGTGCATAGTTGGAGAGTCGGGGCTCCCTCCGATTGACGCTGGCACACCGCTCGATTTCGAAGACGAGAAGTTTCCGCCGCGCCGGCGTTTTCACTCCGAGCGCATTCTTCGCATTGTCTACCACGTTACGGTTGGAGCCGTAGTTCCTTCTTTCAACCCTTCCAGACGGTTGTCGAAACCGACTGCTTCGTGGCTCACGTTTTACGTTCGAATTACCGTATTTCTCGGTCTATAAATAGCACCCTTCTACAAACAATCACAAAAAAAAGATTTGTAGATAATCGGATTTTCGTGTATAAGTCTGTTCATTTGTACGGTCGGTGCGGCGAAACTGCATTGATAAGCCCGTATATGTGTATTGGTCAGTTCAGTTTAATACTCCTGAAGGGCATTTCAATGAGGTGCATTACATGAGGGGGAAGGGGGGGAATCGAGTACAAAAAGTTTAACAGAGAAAAGTACCGAATAACAGTTCGCGATATATGCGGAAGCGGAAGCCAGTTTCAAAATTCTCGCCAATCAGTCGAACGAAAAATATAACCCCCGTAAACAATCTGCGCAGTTAAGATTTCTACTTATAAAAAGAAAACAAAAAAAGATCATAAAACTCGCATCTTTGCCGATGGCGCACCGACGAAAAATTTGGGAAATAAAAAACCCGCGATTTATGCGCCGGAAAATATATAAGGTAGCTTTCCTTCCTTTTATAAGATGGTGGTGCGCGTTTAAGTATATTTTCTTCTTTTTTTCTTTTTTTTGTAATTTAAAGACTATCGCATTTTAATCGGGAAAAGCTATTCATTTCCTTCTAAATTCCTGATCTAATCACTGAGGGCATGAGGACGACAAGGGGGGGGGGTGGAGGGGAGGGGAGGGGTCTTTTTGGGATGCTTGGTGTCCAGCACGCGCTATAGAGTTGCCATCCGTCGTATACTTTGGTTGCGCGCGCATACTCGACAATTACGAGACGTCGAAACCTTGATCGAAGGTAGAACGCTCCTGCAAGAAGCTCACGCGGAAGAACTTCCCCGCGGTCCTGCCCCATTAAGACACGCAGCTGGTAACTTGGGGAATGGGGAGATTTTGCTCGGACTGCACGAATGAAGAGATCCTCTCCTTTGGGAGGGGAGACGGGGGGGGGGGGGGATCTATTCGCAAACGGCGGTACTTTTGTTCGCGTGTCTGGCAACTTCGCAAACCGTGCTCCGCGGGATAACCTACTACCCGTAGCGCAAAACTTGTTGTGGCTTGCGCAGGTAGTGGGCTCGTTGAACGTTGCGCTTGCGTTTTCGCGAAGGAGTCTCCGATATTCATCGATGGCGCCCTCAAGCGGCTCCTCATATAACAGAATTTTTATTCCACGTTCTTTGTGTTGCACCCTTTCACCTAACATTTTTTTCTCTATTTAGCAGGAAGCAGTTCGTCTTCGTTTGTATTTAATAGAGCTGCTGCCGTAATCGCGCACCCCTGCGCTTCATGTGTACGCCATCATTTTACAGCGACGCTGTTTATGGCTAGGGTTCCGTGGATTTTTCATATGCGTCAACAAAAACTCGCGCGCCCTCTCTTTGTCGTCGTTCCAAACGCTTCCGTGCCTAGTTTCCTTCCGCTGTCCCGGGGTGGCGGTCCCGTCGCGCGTGTCTACTTTCCGCCGGCTCCTCGGGGCGGCGATAGTTCGTACCTTTGTTCAAAACTCTGTCTCACGTCTGTGTCGTGTGCTAAACAGCTTCTCTGGTCATTCACCTTCACAAAGTGGAATGGCTCATGATTTTTCTACTCTCGTCAGCCCGCACCGAAGCCCGGTTGTCGAGAGTGCGACCGTTAAATTCGTCGGCCAACACTGACAACTGTTCGGCTCCATGCCTTCCGTGTGAATGCTTGAGCCGGGAGGAAGTTCCGCCGGTTCCGCCGGTCACCGACGTCGCGCGCATCCCTCCCTGAGGGAGCTGCCCCGTGAACGCGGCAGTTTTGCCCAGCATCTTGAATTCGTAACACCACGGGACTCCCACGTCCGCAAGCAGCAACCGCTAAAAACTCGGACTGCTTTGTCCTGCCATCCGAACAATTTAAATTGTAATATCCTAGCACCATTTATAAAAAAAAAGATACGCGTTAGTGGTATTTGTTTTTGTTTTATGACGTTTGAAAGTACTAGCGGATATCCCTGAAACCGTTTGATCGCTAAAAAAACAATTATTTGCAAACCAGAACCCGAGATAAACCTCGTGGTCAGTTATCATCACGACCACATTGGGGGAAGTGGAAAGGGAAGGAAGGGGTAGTTTCCCGTGAAAATATTACGCCCCTGATTGACTGCTGCCGCTTCCAACGTCTCCGAGTTTTTCACGTTGCTCGATCGTTTCGATGTGGACCCGATGCCAGCAATTCACGCTGCAGCGCGAGGATCTTAAGAAAACAACTCTATATTCATATTTACATCGAGAACCGTAGTAAAACAAGTCCGGCATTTCGCGAAGAATTACTGATTAATATTGATAATAATCGTTTATTTTCACTCCAGAGGAGTGTGGATGTCCGGGAAAGAAGCTGCAGTCGCAGCTTGATAGCCCCCCCCCCCCACCTCACCTTCCCCAACATTTGACATGCAGAGCGTAGTACAGATAAATAAACATTTCACAAGTACATACCAATGATTAATCTAATCACAGAATAGTCGAATGAACAACACTTCGGACATCATAAAACCCCAAACAATGCATATCGGTCTAAGTAATATGTAGCTCAAATGTCATGGCAGGGGAGTCAGCACAAAGATGCATAATGCATACTTGGCCAGGTAAACATAAAGTAGTGAAAAACGTATACGTTATATCATATAAAGCTGTTATGACTCTTCTATTTCGCGAATTAAGATATATGTGGATGAATTTTAGACGATAGCTTACCGTTATTTTATCAAGACGCAAATGTTTCAAACGCCAAACCCATCGTTTCTTCCTCCGACAAACAAATTTTGTAGGAACTACTTCTTGCAGTGCATGCATAACGCCCAAAACTTCCTTCTTTTATTATTTTTTTCTTGATGTGACAAGCACTAGAGTCAGCAACCTCGAAATTCTCAGAAAAATTGCCCCAGCTAATGCGGGCCATTGTCGGTAAGTCTGTTGGTAAGAGTTTCTTTGTTAGTAAGCCGTTTGGACGAGTTCGCAAACAAGATTCGACTTAGAGTTCACCAGACGGTAAATCTCACGATAGCGGTCTCTCCGTCGAAATTCAGAGGAAGTCATGGCGGATGGGGAATCCTTTAAAAGCCCGGAACACAAGAATGCACCCTGTTCCGTTTCCAAGCTCCGTGGTTCTTACTTTTCTTTTTGTATTTTTAATGCGTTTGTCAAAGAACAGTATGGGTCTCTGCGAAGACTCGGCGGACAAGAACAACGTGGATGGAGGCTTTGGATTGTGTACGAAACACTGTTATTCCTTAAATCGCCGTCTAAAATACATGAAAAAAAAATAATAGAGAGAGAGAAAAAAAGAAGAAAAGAGCACGGCAACTTAGAAGGATTTGCGTTTGTGTCGTTTAGAAAAAGTGCTTTTTGTCCGTGTTTTCGTTAAAACAAGACTTAATGCGGAATCTGCCAAAAGATGGGATGTTTCGTGTATTGCTGCAAAAGAGGCTGTCCGAAAACCGTCTTTCCGCCATGAAAAGCGGGTCTATATTTTAATTTACTTAGCAAAAAATATAATGTTTTTTTTTATGCAAAACTTTTCTGGAAGCGTTTTTTACACTCGTTTTATGAGCTAGACACTTTATGGTTCATCTAGTATATTTAGGCCAATAAACAAACACGGCCCACCGATCGACTGCAACGAACCGAAAATTTATTTTTCCTTCGTATTTCCGAGATTTTAGCAGTCTTATTTGCAAAATTTTTATTTTATTTTTCGTCGTTGCATAGAAATTTTTTGAGGGATACTCCTGCCTCCGGTTCAGCCACGATGTCTCAAAAAGCTAAAAACAAACAAAGAAGACACGCGATAGAATGAGCAGCTCCATGTGTTCTGAACACGAGAGTAACGTGTCGAACAGTATACGTACACGTATAAACGCGTTCTATCCTTCTAGTTACAAGAACGTCACGCGCTTAATCACCGACAGGTGGCGCCACGTAACAACCGGATCATCGGACGTCTCGGGCACTGCCAATCCCTATCGTAACAATTACGAAAGAGCAATTCCAGCCTGCGCCTTACCTATAGGAATACACACACAGAAGAGAAAGATAGGAAACAAAGGGACGGCACGGCACGTATACGATGTAAACCCATCCATCAATTCGTAATTCCGACACAAAGTTACGTGTGCAGTGACTCCCCCCCCCCCCCCCCTTCCCCCCCCCACCACACACACACGTCTGAAACCCCCCTGGACCGCTTCTCTTCGAAACATATCCCACTTACACCCCCTCGAAACATCAAATTACTTCGAGCCCCCCCATTTTTTTTTATATGTATATAAAATATATATATTTGTATACCTTTTATCCATCTCCCCAATACAAGCCTCAAAGAAAAAAAAATAGGAAAAAAGCTTGAGCGAGCGCGTTCGCTGGCGTAGCGGCGAAGAAAAGCTGGCTCCCTGTACGAAAGCTGCCATCCTTTAAGACTCTCGACAGCGGCTGGCTGGCCTTCCCTAAAAAAGGCTCACCGAGGACGTTGAACAAGGGACAATCCATTTTGCGGAGCAGAAAAAAAGAAATATAAAAGAGATGGGATCGCTCCCTTTTTCTAATAGATATCAAAAAATCCGGGACTCCTCCTCATCCTCTTAAGTTTCTCCACAGGATCGACGTATAAGTTTGAGCATCCTCGGTCGGAGCTTGGCTAAGTTCGCGCATGCGTGTTAGACATTGTCTAGTGGATCGACGACGAACGAAAAAAAAACATTAAACCGCTAAAAATAGATTTCGGGGTACTTGATGTTTTGTAGCGTCGGTATAAGCACCCGGTACTTCTGATATTGCGCAATCTCCCTTTTTCTTTCGTCCCTAGTTGTACTACGTGCAAACTTTAACGTGCAAAGGCACAACCCACTTCAGTTACAACCAAGCCGCAAGTGGCATCCGCGGTACCGAAAATCTCGAACGTAACACCTAAAAGGATTTTTCTCTCTCTCTCTCTCTCTTTATCTCTTTCTGCATAGTGAACAAAAAAGGTAGAAAAATAAAACATGAAATGCTACGTTGAAGTATCTAAAAAGAAACAAAAATAACACAAAAAAGCTGACACTTTTACCTCGGATTCGATGACCAGGGCCGCTACAGAAGCGGTCGGGTCACCTTATCTTTACATAAACGCGTCTATTAGAGCCACGTTCTAGCCGTATTCCCTATACGTCAAAGTAGAAAAAAATAAGCGAGAAAATAGAAAGCGTTTACGGGACCTTTTTCCCTAAAATTGCACGGTAGCAGTATGTATAATTCCGGAAACATACAAAAAAACGCTTGTGTGTGTGTGTGTGTGTGTGTGGAAAAGGGGGGGGGGGGGGGGGGGTGTAAGCTTTATTTCGTATTCCTCGCTTCCATAAGATCAAAACAAGAAAACAAAACCTGCTAACGCATATTTCTTTAAACCTCTCCTTGAGGAGCTGGCCTTTCTTCCTTACCTTATCCTACAGCTGACTGCTCGCTCGCGCTCGCCAAATGGAACGCTCCCCCCCCCCTTCTTTCCCGAAACTCGGGAACCGCCTTGTCTTCTTTGGTATGCCTACACTATAGGGAAGCGAAAAAGGGGAAGCTGAATATATGCTAAACGGGAAATTATGCGAGGTTGGCGGCCAAAAAGCCGGCTTCCTTTCCCAAAGTTCCTTCCCCAACGTCAGTGATCCACGTCCATGCAAACCCAGGACGGAGAAGTCGGCGGCCCGTGGTTTAACCCGGCGCATTTCCCCATATCCCTAAGTTGTAGGGCGCGTTTTTTAGGGAACTGGAAGAGACGAGTGAGACAATGGAGATAGTAAAAAAAACTGTATGGAGGAAACGGCGTTTTCTTGCATGCCCGCGATTTAGATTTTGGGAGAGCGCATGAAAGAGGTGTATAAGAGCCTGGGAGTAGCTATCTCTCCGGGGAGTTCCGACTTCTGAATCAAGTTGAAAGAGGAGAAAGCACAAAAAAAAAGGAAGCGAAAAAGGGGAAGTGTTACAGAACGCGTCGCGCGCGCGCGCTCTCTCGTGGAAGAGGCAGGCAGGACCGCGACGTTTGCCGCGTGCAAATAAAACACCGAAACAAAACAAACAATAAAACATAAAGACAAAAAACGAGCGTAGGTAATGTCCCCTCGCTGTTCGGTCCCGAAAAGCGGCTTTCTGTTGTGGGGATTCAAACGCCGAAAAAACGGGTTTCAGGACTAAGAAGTGGAAGCGGTTTGAGAAGAGGAGGGCTGAAAAACTGATTTTGCAAGTTTAAAAGGGCCCTGCCTGCCTCTTCGCCTCCATATCTTCGGGGAAAAAATATGCAAAAGAAAATAATATAAAAATGCTCCCGCCAAAAAGGATTTGCTTGGTTCCTCCGCCACTTGGCTCCCGATTCCATGTTCCGATGGGACCAAGAAGTTACAAATTTTAACCGGGCTTCGAATACAACTAGTAATCTTACCCAGAGTGTTCTTATTTCAGATTGTAAGGTCGTTTTCTATTTGTATTCATTTCGCTTTGTTTCTGGAAGGGCAAAACGGGGAAATAGGGGGGCGGGGGAAGGGGAGGATTAGATTCTGAATCGTTGCAGGTTCGGATAGTTAAGGAAGCGCCATGTTGTACGCAAGTCGGCCCAAATGCGGCGGCTTTCGTTAACCTGCCGCTTTATCGGAAGGTTTCGACAACACCTGCCATGCTCGTAGCACGTCGTTCGCTGCGTAGAGGGTAGCGCTTTCCTTGCAAATGAAATTCAAAAAAAGAAAAAAAGCGAATGTTCATTTTTTGGTTGTTTTTCTTTTGTTTGTTTTGTTTTGCTCGTTGCTTTAATCTGGTTGTCGTCATTTTTTTTTTTTTTTGCGGGACATTAGTTTTATGATTGTTCCAACAATTTAGAAACACGCTCGCTGAGCGCAGTAAATGCTCAATAATCAGCGGTAAAACCACCCATGTAAGCCGCGCTTTATTTTTTTTTTGTGTGATATAACTGATTAAATTCTTGTTCAAAAAAGATGCGAAAGGTGGCGCTAGTTGTAGCTTCGTGCGTTGCCGCTGCCTTTCCTTAAACTTTCAAAGCAGCGACGGAAAATATTGCAGAGCCCATCCACTTCACGTGAAGATGGAGGACCAACGAAGCTGTTATCTTTACAACAACTTTACGACACATATACAAAAATCTATACGATTTGCATATAATTGCAATGAAGACACGTACACGACTTCGTTGTTTAATTGTCTTTATTTAATTCTTAGTGACTAAAGGGATCCTTGCCTTATGGTTACTTATGGGCAAGTTCTAAACTCCAATTTTTCGAGGCACACCTCGAGGACAGTTTTCTGTGTTTTTTTCGATTGAGCCCAAGTTTTTTTTTTTTTTATCAGCATGGCGGAAGCGAAAGAAAAGAAGGTTAGATCGGCGCGTTCTGCCCTCAACCTCGTCACAGCGAACTCTTAGCCGAGATAAGTCGGTGACCGTAGATGATAACAAGGATCAGGACCCCACTATCTAATAATGCCAAGGAAGGCTGACTCACGCGGGTTGCCCCCTCTTTTTATTTATACTTGCCACAACCAATCGGTAACGAAGGAGCGCCGTTGAAACGGGAGTTTTTTGTTAACTTCCACGGACACATTTTATTCCCGGACCCTAACACATAACAGCTTCGCTGTAAAAAAAAAAAAAGGCGTTGGTAACGCGGAAGGAAGAATAAAGTTTTGTCATGCTTCATCTTTCGTTCCGAAGGGCGAAACGTGTGCGCACCAGGTTGCGAAAGGTACCGCCGTCACGTGTATTATAACTTTCACTTGTAGGAGGATGTGAAATGAATTATCGTGCTTAGCAGCGACATGGGTTTCTTTACCAATCTCTATTATTTCTATATTTTGAAATCTACCGTTGAAAATCTTAACCTTACGGCTTCATGCTTTAATGAAAGAATAACTAGTCGTTGAAATAAAAAAGCTTCGGCAAGATGGCGCAACCTACCGCCCGAGGATTCACCCGTGTCCATTCATTCACCCTTCCTGCGCAAGCGTCGACATCAAGCGACACATCCAGTTGTCGGTGTCTGTTGCACTCCCCTCTTCGATACGTCCTCCCTGATTTCATGGCGGTCGTCCTATGAAGCGATGACGTGCCATCTTGAGTTATTCGTCATCGTTACTGAGCGGCCGCTTCAGTAACGATGGCAAAGTTTAGGCTACGAAAATACGCCGAGCTGCCTCCAAGTTCGACTACAGCTTGTATCGAATTCAGCGAATGGGGAAACGACACTGCGACAGCACGTCAGAAGTTCCCCCGGGAACGTGTATGCTGGACTTAGGTGGTTCTTTGTTTCGCTCTGGATTCCCTTCGCATGGTTTGGAACTTGGTGACTCAAATCCCAGCAGTTTCTTCGGTTGTAACGGGTTTCAATCGAGCTGATTGGTACATTACGTTGTTTGTGTTGTCAACTTAAACAAATACCCGAATACATACAAAGTAAGGGTTGTTTTGTTTGTCGGCCAGGATGGTTTAATCGTAATGGGGTTCGGTCATTAAAATAAGGAGATAATAACAGCGATAGATTCTTTTTTAATGCAACAGAAAGACGTTCCTGCGATGAATTAAAACTGCAAGCATTACGAGAGTTCATCGTGAACAAAACTGCGTATGAATTCTCCGGGAGTTAATTTGGGCTGCGAAAGTAAAAATGAAAATCCGAAGAATGTATTTGATTTATTCGTGTTTTTTTTTTTTATTCGTGCAACGGCGCGAAAGAGGCTGGAGCACACGTGCGGAAATGCGTCCGAGCAACGCGCAAAGATTGCAACATAAAAACAATATTTCCACGCGTTTTTTTCTTTTTTTCTTGGAAAACACAACACACCGGGCTCTTTGCGATGCGAGAGTGGCAAATATGCTTTGCACGAGAACATATTTGTGGTTTCCGCGCAATACATACGCTTGTTTATCAGAAAGGACGTGAAACGATTTTGTCGCGCGTTCCGATTTTCGGACGGTTTGCTGCACATGTGTTTCGGCCTGAATAGAACTTAACAGCATCAACGCAAGTTGCCACGTTCCTACTTTCAGATATAATACAACCGACCCCCCCCCCCCCTCCCTGCCAATGTACAAAACTTGCTACTTCCACCGAGTACTTTCTGCGTGTCGTTCTCAATGACCGACCGACTTTACAGCTGCACATCGAGTTTCGACAAAACAAACGTTTAACGTGTCCGCCTTTGCCGCTTTGACACCGCCAGAGGCGCTACTATACGTTGCGTTGTTCTATTTTAATTTTACATTGAACATCATAAAGAGATATGTCTTTATGAAGACGCACGCAGATCGGAAGAGTTCCGGTGCTACCCAAGGGATGGCGCCAGTGTCCTCTCTCACCGTATAAGCGGTCACAAGCGGCTACGACGTACTCGATTACACTCAAACTCAAATGTGTGAAGCAGCCTTAGATGGGCGAGTCTGTGCCTGCATAGAAATAACAAGCGACTCGCGCGAAGCATTCTCAAAAAGAATCACCTCAGACGCCCAAAATACCAAAAACTCACAAAAAAAAACAGGCTAGACATTTCAAAGAAAAGAAGACGTCATCGTGTCCGAGCTTAGAACCGGTGTCGGCGAACAATCGTTCATTCGGCCAAAACCAACTTCGGACTCGTAACGCTTCCTGGCAGCACCGCGCCAACGCGAGATAAAACCATTTACGCCCAAAGAAGCGTTTTTTTTCTTTTCTTTTCTCTCTTGAATGTAACACGCTTCGATTCACGAAACGTCGCGCTAAAGCAGTTCTGTCCGGCGGCTGAAATATGAAATTTGAGGGATCACGTCTCTGGCTTTTTTTCACGTCCATCTCATTCGTCCGTCACTTTTTTTTTTTAGGTTGTGACCGCGACGGGACTCGTCAAAAGAACTTCCCGCTAGAGAAAAGTGGCAAAGTGACAAGTACAAATCAGAGCTGGCAGCGAACTAAAAAAAAAAAAAAAAAAAAACTAGGAAATCACACGTGCGCACACAAATAGTACACACGCAAAGAGATGACACATATCATGTCCACTAAGAAAGACGGACGTTCTAAAAAGTTGCACAACAGAAACCCGCAAAACCCGCTATTTGCTTCCACCAAAACCATAAAAAAGTAAAAGGAAAAAATATTGGGGAGGGGGATTTTTTTTTCCTGGTGGGATTGACTAAAAAAATTAAGTTGAATACCAGGAAAGAAAAATATTTAACACGACGTCCCTTCCAACTTTCCAGCCATCTCCAACTTTCACACGGTCGCGGCCCCCCTTCCAATAAAATGAAGCAGAAAAAAACACGCCCCCCGAAAATCCTGCACGGTAGGACACAACTCCTAAAATTATTACCGCTACTAAAACGCGGGAGAAGATGACAACTACATCAACGAATCGCGCCTGAAACAACGAGACCACGCATAAAAGACATCCAAATTTAGTTTAAAAAAAAAAGCGCGAACAACACACCATCGTTGAGAAAGCCGCGGTCAAAACAGGCACCAGGATCATCAGCACCCCTCCTTTTTTTTCCCTAAAAGAAAACAAAAATAGTGGGAAGCAAATCCCTTCAAACGTCGTCGTCCCTTTTCATCCCACAATCCCGGTCCCGTCTCAAGCGAGCTCGTCAGTTTTGGATGGAGCAGGCGGCAAGCAAGCAAGTAAGCGAGCAAGCGAGGGCCCATCAAAGCAGCAGCAGCAGCAAGCATGCAGCACCGCCAACGGCCGTCGGGGCAACAATTCCGCGGGAAGAAGCAGTCGGGAGAATGTGAAAAATTGCCGCCTCCATTCCGAGGGAATGCGGGTGATTTGATTTCCGCTGCCCCACGCTTTCTTCTTCCCTAGACGAGGCGAAGAGTGTGTGTGTGTGTGAGCGCGGCGGCGGAGGGAGGCGCCGTAGTGGCGTTCGCGGGCGGACATCTTTTTCTTCCCTTTTTCCCTCCATTTTCGCTTGTTCGGAATCGCCAAGACTCGCAAACAAGCGTCCAAACAAGCGTCGTAGGGAAAAGGGGAGAAATAAATAGGGAAAAGCTGAAGGGGTGAGGGGGAATAACGGGGTCAGAGGTGGATAAGTACCTAGGCGAGGGGGAGAAGAAAAAAAGTACGGGGAAAATCTGCGGGAGCGTAACGAGAACGGGGGTGAGGACAGAGAAATGGAAAATTAGGGAAAAGGGAATCACGGGGAAAATGTGGGAGTGTGTACCGAGAACGGTACTGGAAATAGAAAAGGGGGAAATTTGGGGGGAAAAGAGGCTGTTGTTTAGAGTAGGGAGTAGATTGGGAAAGGGAAAAAGATGGGATGGCGAGGGAAAATAAGGAAGCGTAGGGAAAATGCAGGGACATGTAAGAAATGAACGGTAGAAAATGTGGGAAAGGATAAATTGAAGGAAACAAGAGTCAGGAACAGGAAATTGGGAGATTTAGGAAACACGCTACACGCTTTCTGGAAAACAAAATAGAACACAAATCAGGAAAAAGAACTGGAAGTTAAGGTTACCCATTTTTTCCCCTTTGTCTTAAGAAAAGGCGAAGGAAGTTCTTGCGGATAGTTTATTGGGTATATTGAGAAGAAAGTACCTGATTGTCTTTCGGCCACGAAAAGTGAAAAGAATATTTGGGAAAATTTGGGCGATTTAAACGTTCCGGTGGTAAGTAAAAACAAAATGTAGGCGTCTCGATCTTAGAAGGAAGGCTGTCCGTTAGACCAACGCCAACCAATAAAAGCGTGTGAACAGCCTCCTCTACTTCTCCGTGAGGTCATCACACACCTTGAATGATATACAACTCAGCTATTGGGCCCGAGCAGACGCCGAGCGTATTTCCGATGCATTGATTGGACACGAGACTCAACCGAGCGCTGACGTAATACTCGTGTCAAATCTGCGTCCCTGTCCGATCTCACCACGATGGCGTCGAAATGCTAGTCCGGCGGATTCGATGGCTCTAGTACATTCCAGGCTACGCATCTGCTAAAGTAGGAAAAAGGGAAGCTAAAGAAATGGGGAAAATCAAGGAAAGCTAGGGAAGAAGAAACAAAATCTTGGTAAGCTAGGGAAACGATAAACAAAAACACAGGGGAGAAGGGAGGAGATACAAATGTGGAATTGAGGACGGAAAAACTTGACACTTTAACCGCGGAACGTTGGGTAAACGGGCGAGAGGACAAACTCGATGAAGCCTGGTATCCCGACTCTAAAATTTATGAAGAAATATGAGTTTTAGTAGCACAGCGAACAAATAAGGGCTCGCGATATAACCGAAGAAGGAATAAGAAAACGCAAGAGAAAATGTGGAGTTTCAGGAATTGCGAGAGTTAATTCGATAGTGAAAGGAAGACAGAAGAGCAGGTCGCGTGTCGAAGGAAACAAAGAAAAATGAGAAAATAGCACATTAGGTGTGACAGTAACTAAGGAAAAGAAATAGGAAAGAGATGCATATGGATGCGTAATGCAAGACAATTTTAAAGCTTAGTCTCACAAGCGAAAGTTAGGGGAAAAAAAGAAAAAGGCTACGGACGAAAAAGATAAAGTTTGAAACAGGAAAACAGCATACGGAATAAAAAAATATATTTAGTGTAGAGAAAACGGAAGAAACAATAGAAATCACATATGCAGAATACAAAGCATAAAACCTCTAAAGACACGTAAGCGTGCCAAAAAGGTTAAACAAAGGAAAATAAACAGATCACAACATAAAGAGACTACATGTAAAATTGAAGGAAGGCTGAAAAATATAAAATCAAATTCCAACAGACGAAATCTCAGAGGCGAGTGTCTAAGGCAAACTACAAAAATTACAACAAACTACAAAGTTCGAAACAAGCTGTGTACTGACAAAGATGGACGATGAGAAAGAAAAACTAAATGAAGGTTGTGGAAGAGTGCAATATATTAACCTCATACGCAGCCCTAAAAAAATACGGGAATATTCAAAGTTGTTTTAAAACACCAATTGTTGCTTGAGCCGTTTCTCAACGGATCAGCAAAAAACGTAACATCTGTAAAAGCTGCCTTCGTTTCGCCAGTTGACGTCACGTTTTTTGCAGCCCTCAACCGGCTCCAAACTTTTCCGCACACCTCACCCCCAATACCGTAAACGTTGCGGGCGAGAGTTGCCTACCCTGCGGATTCAAATTATTCCCTGCGCCTCACCCACAGCACATCTCCTCGACGCTCAAATATATATAAAATATATATATTTGCCTACCTGATACTTATCATGGAATCCAACGAAAGAACACATACAAAGGCCCATCCAGACACGGGAACGCGGAAAGGCCTATATGAAAGTGCTTCAAAACGCCCAAATACCAACGCAAACACACTAAGGTTAGGAAACCCTCACAAACAGCCCCGATCCCTACCACACGCCCACACCACACACAAGCGCACACACACGCACAACACACAAAAAATACCGCACATGTGCACACACGCACGCACTCACACCGCCCACGCACGCACAAACACATACCAGACACACACACGCCTACACAAACACTGCACATGCAGACACGCGCACACCACCTAAGCGCGCACACACGCACACGCACGCGCGAGAACGCGGACGCTGACACCTCAGCAGCCACGCACGCACACGCACGTTCTCCCAGCGCACGCCTAAATGCACGCACACAGATCCGCGCACCGATCAAACAAAAGCGCATACGTACGCGTGGATACAAAGCGTGGCGCACCGAGTGAAGCCACCACAGCCGCCGCCATATACATACACCCATCGGACGGGAGTGGGGAGGGAGAGGGGAGGGGGGGGGGCGTTGTTTGAAAGTGGGATCTCTGGACGAACCGGGAAAGAAAGTGCGAGTTGTACGAAAAAATGGACGGGGGGGGGGGGGGGGGGGGCTCATCGAAAGATAGGGGAGGCCAGAGTAGCTGACGTTGCTGAGAACGTAGCTAGCGTGCGCAACCGCTATGCGAAAGCGCCGACGCCGCGTCGTGGTGTTAACATTCTCTTCCCCGTTATCCTCCCCATCTTTTCCCATTTCCTTTGCTTCCCTTTTAGGGATAAGAAAAGCACGCTGAAGCGCCTTTTTCCCGGCAGCCGCGCAATCGGCACTTGTAGTGCTTACGCCAGCTACTTCGTTTTATGCGCCTGCCATCTTTTTATTTCTTTATAACACTCGCCCCCTTTTTCCCTCTCTTTTTTATATATTCTTCTATTCATTTGTCATCGTTCATGTTTTGAGAGCTTACACAAAGAACGAGCGACTTTAGTACGGTTCAAATTCGTCGCCACAGTTCCTGCCGTTTTTGAGGTTCGGCTTCGCCTACGACCGCCCCTTCATGCAGAAAAGCCAGCTTGGAAAGTGCGATGTTTCCGCTTATTCGGACTTTTTTTTTTATTTATTATTATTTTTTGACAACTTTTTTTGTCATTTGTATCTTTTCCTCCGCTAACACACGCATAGTTTTCCGAGGGTTCGTGGTGACGGGACAAAATTTCAAAAACGCGTTACGTCAAGAGTGAAAAAATAATAATAATAACAACACGCGCTCACCCGCACTAATACAGTATGTGGCGCAAGCTCGCGCCAAACACGAGGGCTAGTGCCATTACCATCTATCCATCCATTCATCGGATTACATTGGACTGTGAACTCTCGACAAACTGAGCATATAATATTATTACTGAACCTGACAAGCAAGGTAAACTCAAAGTTTGGCGTGCCAACCAACTGTTTAGAAAGTTCGGTAACCCCTACTCAATCTCGTATTCGCCTCAAAACTTCGATGGTCACCAGCAACACCAGACTAACTGATAAAGCTGACCAACCAAAGCACATAACCAACTTTAAAAAAATGTATATATACTAAACTGACAGATAACTCTAGCTTAGCAAACAAACAAACGCGAGTAACCAAGCCACACAGGCGTGGCCGTAAACTTAATCTAATCTATTCTTCGGCGTGTAACCAAAACCACCCGCCGAGCAAACAATACTTCCCCGCCCCGCCACCAAGTTCTTTTTTTGTTTTGTTTTTTGCCGACAAAACGTTCTTGTATCGGATTCACCAGACGCAAAGCCAACAACAAAGTCGCATCCGAATCCGGTAGTCCGGCGATCGTGTCGCCTGTTTGTCAGAGACGCTGTCCCCTTCGGCCCCCGCGGTCGGCTTAGCCAATACCAGCTAGAAGAAAAGGCCTGCTCATGACGTCATCGCTCGTGGTCACCACGTGGATCATCAAGTAATGACGTTTGGGGAAAAAACGCGCAGGCCTTTTTTCCTCCAGGCGGTATTGGCTCAGCGCCGCCGCGATGCAAACGGGGACCCGTGTTTATGGCAGGCCACGGTCGCCGACGGACGGCGAGCGGGCGGCGGAACCCGGAACGTAGCCGGCGACAACTCACCGCCGTGCGACGAATTCAAATGAGCATTTCGTCGCGAGCTTTCGCCGCGTCGAGATTGTAGAAACGTCGGGTGGGAGGGAGAGCGGAGGCGGAGGAGAGGGGTTTTTGCGGGGGGGGGGGGCCGGTGCTCTCGAGTTGGAGATTTAATCAGGGCAAACCTCCTCGCCCTCTTCCGCTCGCTGCCTCCTTGCTGAAGAACGAGTGTTCGGTTGCAATTAGTGACTTACGCAGCAGAGGCTGTGTGCCAGCACTGCGTTAACCAGTTGCGAGGTTTGTGTGTGTGTCTGATGTTGATGTTTCTGTTTTGCGGCCTGCCCGGGACGGAAGGTTTCGGGTTTCTGGCGTTACTTTGGTGGGTTTTGGGGGGATCGATTTCGGCGAGGACATCATGAACGAGCAGGCATTTCGCGGACGGTTCGCCGCTTGAAGAAAAACAAAAAAAAAATTATTCACAATTTTTGGCGCCGTGGCGAAATGTTTGAAGCGGCGTCCGTATCGCGGAGATTGGGCTCGCGGTGAGGCTTACAAAGGCGAGTCGGTTTAGGCATAAAACGACATTGGCGCGTTTTCCTGTTGACCGGGGATGAAACGGGGGAGGAGGCGGGCTTCTCCGGTTGAGCGCATTGAAACCAGCGTACCGTGCGATCAATGTATGTGCGTGACTCTAGCGCTTCACATTGTTTTCATTTTTCTTTTTTATTATTTCAAAATTCGAAACGTCGGACCCAGGCAAACTCAAGCCTTGGCAGGTTTCTCGCGACATTCCTAGTTCTAACAAGCCAATGCGTACGCCCAAAAAGAAACGCTTCGTCCAGAAGGTATGTCGGTCGTACTCAAAATAAAGTGGTGTTTCAACGAAGGTCCATTTAGACAGTCTGCAAAAACAACCCATCTCAACATGTCTCCCCAAAAAGAAAAAAAGAAAATCCGGACTTCGTCCACTCGAACGCGTCGATTGGTGCAAGAACCGTGCCGATGTTCAAATGGGACCCAATCTGTATCCGTTTGGACGGCGTTCCCCAGGAACGCCACTCGAAGAACACCGTTTGGACGTGGCCATGCCGCCGCTGCCTCCTCCCCCGGCAGTTTCGAACTCGACTTGGATGGGCTCGTGAGCGGGCTTGGATCGGCTTCGAGAAGAGCTCTACTTGATGCCAGCCGAGCCTCAGATCCGTATCGTGTTCAAACGAAAATAAATTGGTGCTCGTACGCGGGGAGAGTTACGTTCGTCTGACCCCCCGCCCCCGGAACGCCGAGGAAACAAAATGAAGAATCAAGCACAAAATCCGGCAGGGTGGCCGGGTTCCCAGATTCCTGGTAAACGTAAGGCTCAGTGCTCACACCGAAACAACTCGGTCTCTTTGTTTGTTTTTTTTGTTTGTTTGTTTTCTTTTCGGTTTTTCGCACCGAAACAGTTTACTCCTAGTGGCCGTTTCGTTTCGCTAAATTCCTTTTCATGTCGTCTGCTCGCCCAATTCGTCGAGTCGAGTGAAAACAAGAGGGAACCGTGTCCATTCTTTTAAATCGAGGAAGTACATCGAAGTAAAACGCGCGGCCCTGAGCAAAGCAGACGAAATCACGAAAACGGATAGCAGACAGAAAGAATCGAAAAAAAAGAGAAAATAAGCGAAAGCATGGCAAAAAAAAAATATCAGACGATCCGCTACGTAAACGGAACGGACGACGACAGTGAACACTTGAAATCGGATATCGCGCTTCTCGCGAACTCTCCAAGAATCTCGTATTCCCGTTCCAACCAAGAACAAAACAATAAAAAAGCAAAAGTAATAAAAAGTACAGCCGTTATAGACCGAAAGAAGACACTGAGAGCGAATCGTTGGCAGAGCGAGTCTATTACATTTGTAGAAATCGCGGACTTTGTGCGTGCGTTTTTTTAAAGCATTTATTTCATTTGTTTGCCGCTCAAACCTTGTGCATTTAATTTCACTTCCACTGTTGCTCATTTCGACCGCCAGGCCGAGCCAGTTTCTGCTGCAGACTTGGATAGGGGGTAACTCCCGGATCCTATTATCTACTTTTCCGCTAGGTGGCGCCCCCTACCTCTCTCAAATAAAGTTCCTAGATAAGAGCTTCCTACAGGTAGCGACATTCTTTGAAGCGCCGGCCGCGTGACGGTGCAGGTTTTAGGGAGCGAATGGCGGCGAACAGTAGAGGACTGAACTGAATGAAGCCATTTTTTTCCAGCGGAATGTGCTTTGTCATTTTTATTGGTTGTAGTTACTTGTAATAGGAATAGGCAAGAAGCTTTACGGACAATAAAAACTTGAGCTATTTATTATTTTTTGCAGCGAATAGGATAATATTAGCAATCTAATCGTTTTGTCCGAGTCGAATCCCTGCGGCAGAGGCATCGGACGCCCTTTAAGGCTGTTCCAAAGTAGCACGATTCATTGGACCGAAATGTGGTCGGTGCCCGACAATTTAGAGCCCCGAAAGTCCAAGGAAGTCAAGGTACGACCAAACTTGAGATCCTTCGGCTGAAGTCTCGGTATTCTTTTAGCACCAAATTCCCGAACAACAGTCCGGGTTCACTTCCCGGTTGTATACGGTTGTCAGCTGCAGCATCTTTTGGGCCTGCTGTTCCCGTGCAAATGCCAGAATTGGGCCTCACTTCCGATCGTCCGATTGTCGCCTGGCAACTTTGGGCCCAACTTGCAAAAACCAGGCGCCAGAGTTTGGCTTCACTGCCCGGTTATTCGGTTGTCATCTGGCACCTTTGTACACATTGGTCTAGCCATCATTAGTAATTGGCTTCAAAACTGCAATTGGAACGTGACTCATAAATCTAACACCGTAAAAATGTTCATTGGGCAATTTTTAGTTATTTATCCGATGGATCGTGATGAATATTGCCCTGTCTAAGATCCGCGCCCTTTTAATACACAGTGAAGACAGTACCCATGTAAAAAATCTCCCAACTTTTTTTTTAAATTTTGTTACAAGTAAAAATAAACACCATGCGTATTTTCGCATTCTTTTTCCGATCAAAAAATAAATATACTCTACCCGTTTTCATTTGAAGAAAAAAGCAAGCTTAGCGCTTATTGTTCTTACGCGGCGCGAAGCAGTTCTTACAAGATTCGGCTGTCGGAGGAAAAGGTGATGCATTTGGCGTTGAGAACTTGTACGTCTTGATAAGGTAACATGCGTATAATCTAAAATTAACCTACATATATCTTAATTATCAACATAAAGGAGGGAAATTAGTAATGCTCCGTGAGCAGTCGTGCATTTATTAATACGGTTCTTGAGATAAAAGCAGGTATAGCAATATTTATTTTGGTTCAAAAAGTCGCGGCGCCGCAAAAACAAACAAACAAAAAAAAACAAGTAGCCACAAGAAAAAAGTATGTAGAAATAAATTATTCAAAGAGTTGACGTTTTCAAAAACAATAACGTTTTCCTGAGTACGGTTCGCGCTCAGGAAAATGTTAGTATTTTTGTTTTTTCTACTAGTTAGAGAAAATCAAGGAATTTCCAGTTTAAAAAATAAGCTACCTTCACTCAAACAAAAAACACTACCAAAAACTGCTTTTACTTTTTTTTTTTTTTTTTTTAAGGACGTCGTATGAACAGAACGATGTAGGCAGAGATAAGAAAAGAAAGGAAAGTAACAATTTCTCGCCACCAACGTACGGAGGCATTTTTGAGAGCTTATTTTCTACCTTCGACGCGAGCTCAATTCACGTGTTTTTTTGTGTTTTTTTTTTCTTTTCACGGTGCAATTTAGAGCACGCAGGGCTCTGCCAAAGACAAGCGCGCCGCGCTGCGGCAGCCGGTGGCATTAGAGTTCCAATTTCCCCACTCACTTCTTAATGGTTACCCATCCATTTCGCAGCGGGGAGAAGAAAAGAAGGTAAGAAATTCCCATTTCCCCATTTTGTTTTTCCCGGTTTACTCTTTTTTTTTCTAGGACGCTTTTGGCTTTGCGTTTTTCCCAAACGGCCTTTTACAGCCGTGTTGTTTTCCCCTCTTCGATATTCTGCGTCGAGAAAACACAAGGCCGACCAGTAAGATTGAAAGGGGAGAAAAGAAGTGGGCGAGGGAGCGAAAAATACATGGCTCCCCATTTTGCCCCGCAAAGTGGGTCTATTTGCTGCCGCTACTATGCTCCCCTTTTTTCGAAAGGCATCGGTCCGTTTTTGTTTTCTTTGCGCTTTATTTTTTACTTTACAATTATGTTGGAGTAAAGAAAAAATTTGGTGATTTAAATCGTGATTAAATCGCGATCTAAATCACGTGTTTTCGTTTTTGTTGTAAATTAAATGAAACGGATCTCCAAAAAAAGATGTTGAAAAACAATTTTTTTTATCTCACTTAGACCGATGCCTTTGTGTATTCAAGTGCGCATCACAGATCGTCAAAGAACGTATCACAAAGCGAGAAACGTTAACATATGAATCGTTTCTTAAACTATCGATGTTAATCGACGTTAATCGTCCTTTCTTTTCCTTTTTTTTTCTTTTTTTTTTCACCTTGCTCTCTGTGGTTTAATATAATTGAGACATAAACATTAAGTACAATATTCAGCGACGACTCAAGAAACCCAGCGGGATGTGGGACATCCGCGAAGCTCGAGCTTTGCGCGGCGGGACACGAAGTTTCGTGGCGCGAACCCTCACGGTTCGACGCGAGCGGCTCGCATGGCTCGCGGCAACGCACTGAGAGCGACGATGGCTTCGCCTGTGGCCCCAGGGAAGTGAATAGGAGGCGCCTCGGTCGGCTGCTTGTCAGCGCTTCTGGTGGACAAAAAAGGGAAACTTTGGGAAGGCCTGACCACCGAGCGATTGGGCACGGGCGCAGCGTCCTAGTTCGGAAAGTAGCTCGGACATTCGAGCTCGATATCGGGTCCAATGATTGCGGCCGCGGCGGACCGTCCCGGAGTTGCAAAGATTCTCCACGAGAGCGCGGTGAACGCGTGCGTCGTGCGCCTGGATACGTCTCAGAGTATCGATAAACGTTTGTGATGCTATAGAACGTTTCGCGTGTGCAACACTATGCAACACAATTGCCTTGCAATCTGCCTCTTTCTTTTTTCTTTTTTTTGCTTGTTAATTTTATTTTATTTGGGTTTCCAGTTCGGGCGAATCGAGACGTCGTGCCTCCGCCGTAGCAGACGCCCTCGAACCTTAGCCATCAGAACGACCGAACGTGCGTTCTGACGCTGCAGCTGGTACAGGCCTGGGGAACATATAGGGTTTCTCAAACACCCAGGCTCGATCTAAAATGGGCCGTAAGTATCGGAGCCTGCACGTAGCTATCTAAACTTTTTGTCGATAGGTGTATTTCACAGGTCGGTTTTATTATTCAAAATTACAGAGCGTGGCTCTCCTTCTGTAATAAAATAGGGCCGAAGACACCGTGCAAGCACCTCGAATACACTCCGAGATGCTTGCACGGTGCCCTGCATAGGCCTCCTGCGCTGAAGCTTTCAACGAACTTTGGCGCTCTCATTTTGAGTAGTACAAGTTCACCTGATTAGGCGTCGCACTAGTTTTGGCGCCTCCGCTCATCTCTTTTTTTTTTTTTCTTTCTGTGTAGTGCTGAAGAACCGAAAACACCTTTCGACCAGTGCCGGATCAAAGGCATTTAGGGGCCCTTGGCTAAGCTTAGCTGTGAGTAGGGCCCTATAGTCCGTTGCGACTCAAGAAGGCAGGGCGAGGGTAAGACGGGCCGGAGAGGAGGAAGCAGACGGAACGCTAAAGAGAGAAGGAGGTCGCCCCCCCCTCTTCTCTAGCGCCCTCGCCTTACCTTCTTGAGTTGCAACGGACTATAATGATGACGATAATAATGACTATGATGATTATGATGATGATGATGGTAATGGTGGTTACACCGATGACGACGGCGATATGTAGATTTTAATTACCACCTGATAAAATCCATATAAAGTTAATCTTCCTATTTTTGTTCAGCCATTTTTCGACCAAACAATGTCATGTAGTACAGGTTTCCCTCTTTGGTAATGAAGCCGAGGTTATTTATGATTAGAGTGCGTCACAAATAATCGATCCCTCTAACACTTTTATAAAGTAATATTGAGATGCAAAACTCAAATAACTGACAAAGTTGCTAGACATTCTAAAGTTTCGTTCTCACCCGACGGATTCACAAGGCATGCTGCAAACTGAAAAATTCAGATGAAAATGTTAACTCCGTTAATAAACTTGTTTGACCAGAACTGTAATTCGATCCATACAGTGCATGCCTGGGTCAGCTTACCTAAATTTATCACGGTGTCGACCTATAGCAGAGGTGATCTTGTCTCTAACATGTCGAGTAACATGATAGATGGATACACCGAATCCAGTTGCTTGCAGTCAATGTCCATCGAAAACTGCTGAAAGACGTCTCAAGTACCGGCTCCTTGAAACGCCCGTCCGTGGTTATGGAGGTGGGTCCGGGAAGTCCACAAGTTATTTTTATTGCTTGTTTTAAACTTGTGGTTTTGGAGGAACCACCATATGGAACCTCGCTAAAAGGTTGAAATAAAATAGTGTACCATGTGAGCTGCTCGAGTAGTCTTTGACAACACTCGCTTGACTTCTGGGCCATCACCCTCCGTAAAGCACGCCAAAATGGCCCCCGTACGAACGACGACTATGTGGCCACCCTTTCACTTCAACGGGGCCGCCGGAGTCTACGGTAATTTGCCGAAGGCCCTTCTGTGTGTTCCTACATCGGGCCCCCTGACAACCTGAGGCCCGGGTCCGCAGCCCCCTTAGCTCCGTACCTTGATCCCGCCCTGAATTTCGACGTCCGAAATCCGCAAGACAATCGGAATTTCCAGATTCATGCCACCGCCGCTAGGCTACGCGTCTCTTATCTTTGGGTGGCAACGTCAAAACATGTGATTCGTCACTGACGAAAAAAATTTCTTTTTGTGTGTGTGTGGTGTGCTCGGTGGGGGCCGAGGAGGGCGGGGCGGGGGGAAGCGTGATATGGCATTTTTTGGTTGATGCTTTTATCGTCTTAGCTTTGACCTGTGCTTCGACGGCGTTAGGATTTTTCTTTTTGTTGTTGGTGTTGTTTCTTTGTATTTTCCTGGTTATAGCGTTCCGACTAAGCGGGCACGTTTCTACATGCAGTTTGAGACACCTAATTCCTAACAAGTCCCTTTTCACAGCACCTCCTGGGGAACTCAGGAGGCCTATACGCCCTCAAGCTCTGAGGGTCATGTGGTCCATACCCCGTGCCAATATGCACGGAATTTTTGTCTCAGTTTTTAGCTGCACCAGTAGCCTCGCAAAAGCTTTTGGCTAACGCTATCAACTCAACAACACTTCCCTTTTCGCATAAAGAAAAAGCAGTTTCATTAGCATTGTTTATTAATATTTTCACCTCTGTACCTTAAGTGTTAAATCCCACGCACTCTTCACTGCTTCTTACACCTAAACAAAAAGAAAACAATCCAAATGCAAATCAAACAAGAGAGGAGACATTATACAACCTTGTCCCAAAGGCGTTCGGACATTTATCGCATCACTCAGCTCGTTCCTTACAATTAGTCTAGTTCTATAACCATGATACGTCATTTTTACTAATTGCGGAATTAAGTTACCAACATTTACATGATCCAGCAGGGCAAAGAGAACATCATGCCTCACATGATCAAAATCCTTGTCTAGATCTATTTTGGCCATTGCCACCATCGCTATCGCTAGAAGCCTTCAATACATTACGGGCCGCGTGTTCATTCTGGAGGTGGGAAGGCGGTTCCAATCCAAAGAAGTTTTGGGAATGAAAGATTGTTGAAATGTGTTCGTGCTACATAGTGGTACACCTACTTTATGAGGATGATCAAGACGGGATGAAACATAGAAAGGTGGTGTGAGGAGACGTTGACTGAGGAATGAGTTAGTGTGAAATACTTTATGGAAGAGACACAAACGGGCTACCTTTCGGCGTGAGGCAAGACTAGGCAAAGATAAGTTAGATTTCATAGAGGTGACACTTGCAGTGCGTTGATAATTACTGAGGATAAAACGAGCGGAACGATTTTGAACAGCTTCTAGGGGGTTAACCAAATTTAAAAGGCTCGGGTCCCAGATAGACGACGCGTATTCAAGCTTTGAGCGTACAAGTGTTTTATAAAGAGTTAATTTCAAAGAGGAGGGAGCTAAAGAAAAATTACGTTTTAAATAGCCAAGCATGCGATTAGCATTACTAATAACGTATCCAATATGTATTTTCCAGGAAAGATCAGATGTTATGTGTACGCCCAGGTACTTGTAAGACGATACAGAAAGTAAAGGAACATTGTTAAGACAGTAGCAGGGAGAAACTGAATGATTACGAGACACTCTCATTACTTTGCACTTAGTTGTGTTAAGCTCCATATGCCAAGTTTCACACCAATGAAGAATAACGTTAATGTCTGTCTGGAGCTTGATAACATCTGAATCATCATTAATTTCACGGTGAATAACACAATCATCTGCAAAAAGGTTAATTGAGGAAGAAATGTTATTCGGCAGGTCATTAATGAAGATTAAAAACAGAAGTGGGCCTAGTACAGAACCCTGAGGCACGCCGGAGGTCACTGACGCGAGCGGAGATGTATGGTTATTGGCGGTAACGAACTGGAATCGGTTAGTAAGAAAGCACTGGACCCAAGCCAGAACGTTAGCATCAATGCGAAGGTTATTTAGTTTCAACAAAAGCAACTCGTGTGAGACTTTATCGAACGCCTTCGAGAAATCCAAAAATACGCAGTCTATCTGGGACCCCCTATCAAGAACAGAATGCAAGTCGTTAGTAAATAATAAAAGCTGGGTCTCGCAGGAAAATGATTTTCGGAATCCATGTTGAGCCGCGTTGAAAAACATGTTGAATAAATCCAAAAAATTCCAAAAACCACTCGCCATAAATTTTTTGTTAATTCAAATTTATCATAAAAACCACGAATTTTGAGGTCATACAGGCACAATAAATGTAGAGAAAGACGGTGTTTCACACGCAAATTTTATAAGAACGCTAGGGCCAGTGGTCTTGAAGGAAGCCACTTCAGTTTCCTCTGAAATCTCGGACTACAGAGGTGGTTTACCTTTCAGCTGGTCAAGGTTCGTTCAAGACATCACTCCATGGTACCTGTAGGTCACGACAAAAGTCATTGTTGAGGCGTCCAGTTTGGTACATGCTATTTGGAGAAGTATGTTTTTATATATATATATATATAATACAGTGAAAGTTATGAACTTGTAAAGTTCAATAGAGGAGGAGTGCAGCTGAAGCTTCCATGCTTCCAAGTGACTTTGTCCAGAAGTTTAGCTGTTCCAAAGCATCGACTGTTATTAAGGCAACACTTCTTTGTAATATTTGTCGTGGGATAGCTAGTACTGCCAGTGGCAGTACTAGCTATCCTCAATAAGCCAAATTTTCGGCGAAAATTTGGCTTTATCGAAAATCTGAATTTCACAAAAAATAAACTCCGAAAACACGAAATCCTACGTATATCTCACATTTTTGGTGGTCGTCCTTTTATCAGGCCTACGACACTCTGCAGTCAGCACACCAAAACCTTTGCAAACATGTTGTAATCCATATTGAAGAATGCCGTCGGACGGTGACGCAGCAAGCACACATTTCATCTCCTGCACTCTGCGTACGACTTTTATAAAGCACCACCAATTTCGCTTTTATATTTGCTTTACAAACCTCTTCGAGCGTAACTTTCTACTCTGGCTTACCGCAGTCCTCACTCAACCGTCTTGTGAGTCTTTCCCAAAGTTGTGCGTATATTCTATCTTGCCCGCTCCGAGCATTTAAAAAGAGTAAATCCTAACGTTCAAAACTTCAAAGAAGACCTTCTCAATCATTTTCGATTCCGTGGTGGTCACGTGATTGACCCCGATTCCAGGAATTTCGTTTCCAAGTGCCTGGCGCTCCTCGACAGCTTGAGCTTGAGTGGGCTGCTCGCCCATCAAATACCTCTCTGCATGCGCACCCTCCCGCCCCGCGATAACGTTCGCCGTGTTATTGATCTAATTGATCTCTCACGTATTCTGTCTTCTACCCCTTCCCACTTAGGCCTCTCACAGTCCGCTTGGTAAAGTGTACTCAAGTCGAAGTTCAATTTGTTCTCCTCGCGTTGTACCCCAAGCACTGACGACCCTTTGCTGGCGAGTACCTTTACTTCCTGTTTTGTCAATATCTATGTTTTCAGTAATATATCCACGCGTCGGGTTCGTCAAAAAGCCCTCTTCAAAAACCAACTTAGCGTTTCGAGACAACGTCGTCCTTTAGTAGGTTTGTGTTGAGCTTCAAGAGCTTCCAGTTATACTTTGCCGCCACCAGGGGCGCTTTATCGCCTTTCTTTTTCGCTCGCGGACGAGACAGTGGTTTGCAAAAAAATGCATTAAAGCATGTCTCGATCATGTTATAAACTGGGAGGCGCATAAGATATGTTGCGAATGAACTGGGCACATGTCGTGTGTCTGGTCACGTGACGTGATTGTACCATGTGATGTCATGTTACGTAGCACCATGACACCCGAACTTGGCGTCAAGTCACGGGACATCACATCACACCCGAACTTGACGGTAAGTCACATGATCGACGTCACGGTTTTACCTGACGTCACGTCCACGTGACGTTAGGGTGTAACCTGACACCCTTACGTCAAGGTACTATATAAGCCACGTAGGCCCTATGAGGCTATAAACTACTTATATTTTCTTGACCTGTTCATCGGTAGAAGGTTGACCGTAGAAGGCAAATGAACCTCCATGGAAAAGTCGACAATACGAAATGACACATAATAGTTCTCACTTCAGTGTAAAAAGGGACACTTAAAATCGACACCAAAACTGTTTTCTTTAAAAAAAAAAAGTGTGTGTGTGTGTGTTTGTGTGTGTGTGTGGGGGGGGGGGGGGGGAGTGTTAAACAGACCTTGTAAGCTGACATGAGCGGCCTAACCCCACTGCTGCTCCTCGGCCTCTTGCAACGCCAAGATATCGGGCCGCTCTTTCAGCGATAAACGCTACAACCAATAGTGTTGTTTTACCGCTATACATATATTTTTTTATATTACTTAATGGGAGCACGTGCCGTGCTTGCAAGCTGTCGGCGCCTATAGACCTTTGCATCGCTTATCACCGGGGCGAAAAATGACGAGTCACATGAGCTGTGGACGCATGCGTAGCGTCCGCTATAGCGCACAGCATATCAACAGCGCATGCTCAGAAGGCATCCCACTTTCCAGCAGACAAAGATGGCAACGCGCACAAGGCTATTTTTGCAAAGGTCTTAATGCTCACGGGCGCTCTTCACCAGATAACACATGGCACATAAACTCGATACCGGTTCCTGGAATGAAGACACTGGCGCTAGTGGGGTTGTAAAGCCTGGGGGATTTTCTAGCGCCTCCCACACTCACTGGAAACAGCCAATCAGCGTTGATCACGTGACCTTTCCACCAGCCAATCAGCGTCAAGCTTCGCCGTTAATATTTATTTTTTAAGAAAAGGGGGGCGGGGGGTTATTACATTTGGCGATTCCCTTACTAGCGAGGCAAAGCACGTTTCACGTCAAAAGCCACATACAATCATAAAGCCAGATCCATCGGACAAAAGACAGTCCGTCTAGACGCCGTCTGAGGCCTGTTTCTTGCTTGTACGACTGTCCTGCCCAGTTGGACGTACAAAAAACTGTCTGCCGACGGTTTTAGGGCAAACAAATATATAAAGCGCACGCGACTTCGAAGATTGCCTGCGGCTTTAATGATCACCAATGGCACCCGCGGCTCTGCGCTAGGCGCAGAAAATTTGAATGTATATACATTGTCGACACTCTAGTGTACGGACCAAAATGATACGCTTTTTTTGCAGAACGGACTAACAATCGTGGTTTGTGAGACGGGCGGCGTCAGACAAACAAACGAAAAGTTAAGAAGACAAGAAGAAAAGAAAGGCGTTCAGAAAAAAGGCACCACTTTTTAAACCTCGCCACCAATAGAGACTTCTCGTGGTCCTTTGTCTTCACCCACAACGGTTCGGGCGCCGTTTTTTTTTACTTTTATTTTTTGCGCCAGCCGCTTAAATTAAACCCTCGCCTCATAGACGTCGAGGGACTATAAGACGAGCCCCAGACAAGCGGTGTCAGCCTTTCGAACCAAAAACAACGAAAGAATGCAAAAATAAAACCACCAGCCATTGCTTTTCGCGAGAGCATCGACCTATCGCGCATTCGAGCAAATCCCCCGCTCCGACGGGTGCAGACTTGCCGCTCCTAGCGGCAAAGACGCAAACAAAAGTCCAACGGACAAGGATGCAGAGAAGCGGAAGCACCTTCTAACGCACAGACTACAACGAGACACTCGGACGGTCCAAGCAGAAAAAGCGCAAGGGCAGAACGCGACAAAGAGGCCCGCATCTTTCAAGCTAAGAAGCAAATGACGCGAATGGCGTGTCCTCCTCGTCCAGAAATACGACCCCCAGACAATGAACTACGAAGGGAGGTCTGGGTGTCCAAAGAATCCCTGGTCTTTATCGGACAAGGACGACGGAAAAGGACAACAAAGCACGGCGGGCGCCATTGCGGGACCAGCCTGATATCATGAAGCGGCGCCACCTAGCGGAAAAGACGTGAAGGAGTTGGAGCAGTTTGCTACCGCTTATCCAAGGGCGCGGCAAAAACGGCCGCGCCCTGGCGGCCGACATGTGAAACAAGAAAATGTGACTAAGATGTACGGGGGTCGCGTTGACAGGAAGGGGATTAATGCGGGGTTGGAGTTGCCACAATGACACGCTGCGACCCCGGACATTTAATCCCCTTTTCTGTTGCACATTTTGCCGCCAGGGCCGAAATGTAAAACGGGATGGAACAGGATATTACCTATAGGGTGGAATTGGAACAACCCAAGGATGGCACCTTGCAATTCCTGTATACCTTTCGCTATTTGTTCGAACCAATCACCTTTGCTGGTCTTTTTCTCCCCGACCATGGAAAGACATTCTCTCATACTCGTCCTCCCACTCTGAAGGCTGAACTCCATGGGACGAATATGCTGCAAAAAATCGACGAATCTTTCCCGGCGGCTTTTGCTCTGCGCGTGGCATAAGCACAGTGGCTGCTACGTCGCGCGCAAAGCGAGCGTGCCGTCGGGCGACGTTCGTCAGTTATTCGTCCCGAAGCTGAAGCACTTCTTTCAAAAAATGAGAGATAAGGTTTCACTTTATTTGCGAGCGAAGCCAAAGCTAGAAGCGCGAAACCAGCGCTTTTTGCGTTTCTGCCCAGCTCGCGCGCTCGAGCAAAGCCTGAACGCACGGAACTTTCGTGCTCGCGCTTCCAGCTTTGCCTTCGCTCGCACATAAGGTGAAACGAACTATAGCGTAGTTTTATTCCGTGAATCTGAATATCACTTTGGTTTTCCCCGAAGAGTGAAACTAAACGCGAGAAAACGCAAAAAGCCTCCGACACTGGGCCGGTTTTCTCGAAGCGATGGTAAACCCATTTTGGTAAACCACGGTGCCTAGGAAGGAAAAAGTACCTAGGTACTGTAATAAACGGCTGGATATAGAACAACAATAATTATTTTTGATTGGGCAGTAAGATGCGTCATCTATCGGTGAAACAAGCCAGTCATTTTGTTTATCCTCTTTTTCCGCTGGTTGTTATCGATCTAGTATGGTATTTTAAGTCAAAATATAGTAATGTTGTACTTGAAGACCAATGTATTTGCTTCAGATGGTACGAAGAAATTTTAGCTACTATGCTAGAGTTTGTCGACGAATATTCGAAAATGTAAGAAACATTTCCTTCAATATGTTTCGCCATAAACAACGCATAGCTTTCCCGTGTGCCTTCCAGTCTGGCAACGCCGGTGCTGTAGTCTCGTTTTTGTTCCTTGCGACGCACGTTTCTGCGATCCGTTTGCCCCTCTTCCGTTTGCCCAACCGATCCACCGATTAGCCCACCGACCGACTGCGGACTTACTAACAAAGTGATTTGCGGACCTATTTGTACTTTGATAACGGAAACGATTTGTTTATTTCTCGTTTCTGCGACTTCTGCAGATGACATCGGCAAGGTTGATTCGTATACCGCGCTTGTACCTTTCCCATTGGTGGATGCATCGACCGACCGTCGCGGTCAGAACCAGACGCAGCGGCACTGCTTCAGCGTAAAGCTTGTGGGGATTTAAAAGGAAGAGAATAAAGATGGCTCGTGAGGCGGGTGAAGCTAGCGCGCGCTCAGGACGAGCGCGGGTTAGAACGGGTGTGGACACCAGCGAAACGGTTGTCTGTTCTTGAGTCTCCACAAGCTAAGATTCTCGTCACCGTTGGATTGCTGGCCACCGGGGATATGTAGAAACCTCGATGCTGTCGGCATACTGTCGGCGCACTGCGAACAAAAAACAGTACAATGTCCCAGCTGTTCACCCGGAACGAAGACTTTATCGAGGATAACCCCTTTCTCCGCAAAGTAATCGCTGCTCACGAGTTGGCGTGCATAGTGTAACAAATTAAACGTGTTAGTATAAATATATACCAACACTTGTTCGCAAAACATTTTTTTACTCACCATAAAAACACTTGCAAGGCTTATGTACCGTCATATGTCTTGGATCCCGGACTGCTGAAGAGTGATGCGTTCGCGGAATGCTGCCGTCGGTTAGTTTAGTAGTCCCTCTGAACTACCGCTTTGCTTGACGTGCTAATAGGTTGATGGTGCGTCATTAATATAACAGCCGGATCGAAATGAATGTTCAGCAGAACCAAGCAGAACTATTAGCCCTCATTAAGCGACGTCGCGGCCATTTTGCTTGTAGGTACTGCTCCTCCCTCGGCGCCCCTGCTCTCCCAGTCACGTGACCTAGAATTCCCCCTTCTAGGGACAATAGTTAACTTTAACCCACGGTTCGCGTTCGAGGAAACGGGCCCAGTCGTTACGTCCTAAAAAATTACTTAAATACTTAAAATTACTTAATTACTGCTAAATTACTTATAGCAGGATTGCGCGTGCATAGTTTTGATAGGCGCTGAAAATGCGCGAGAGCGGAGATTCCAAAGACTCCTATTGTGACGCCACGCTCCGGGAAGAAGGGCCTTCGATGGTACTTCAAAAATGATTTTCTGCAACCTCCATGCACCGTATTAAAAATAATAACTTCGATATTCGAGATTCCAAAGGTCTAATGAAGGCGATTCAAGTGTGCTTCCTCAAATAAAAATAAAAAAACAGCTTCAGCTTCCCTTTAAAAGAGGCATAGCCATATTGCCATCCTCGGTCTGGCCCCGGTAAAGCCGTGTTGCCGTGCCGTCAAGGATAGTTGTAGTTCTTAGGTTGAACGCCTTAGGGCGTCTGGGTTTACTTCACGGGCACAAGGAGGCAATTTCTTTTCTCTATTTACTTCACTCCTTTTTCCGCTGAGTTCTCCTGCGTGGGAAGCAGAGATGCATACGCGGTGCCCGACAGAGTTTCTGGAACTCTACATTCAACGTGACAGTTTAAACTTTTAAGGGAAAAAAGCATAAAGCAAAGCAAAAAGCAACGTCACAAAATACCCATTACGGTATCAATATAGTGGCACCGCAAAGAATAATTAATATATATTCGACTGACAAAGAATCTGTCAGCAAAGAAACATTTCGAAGAATTGTCAGCGAAAGTAAGATATCAGAACAGGTTATCTCGCGGTACAAAAAAAGGGGGGGGGGGGGGGAGTGTTGATTGATATGAATAAATTGTAGTCGCACCCTGTCTTCCGACGTAACAAAAGACGACAATATGAAATACAATCACTGGTACCACAATGATCAAAAGTTTCAAACAAAATGTTTAGGTATTTCTTATTTATTAGAAATATGACACACGCTTATAATTAAACTTTTCCGTGTTTAGAAACAATAATTAATCATTCTAGCATTAGTACAAACTATTTTTTTCTAAAACGATCTGCAAAAAAAGAAAAAGAAGGTTATCTTGCGAACGAAGAGAGTGAGACAGGGGAAAACGGAAAGCAGTAACGAGCAAGCATGCACCTAAACACTCACCAAAAATAAAATGAACCTATACGCAAAAAAAAAATGAATAACAATCGTTGCATCTGTACACATGTGCACACGCGGACGGACAAACGTCGTGAAGCACACGCTCATATATATCCAGCTGATCTCAACGCACCGGGAGAACAAATAAGCACGTACGGGCAACTCCCAATCATGTATGCTCCTCAACACTGTTCAGGCGCGAGAAAAGACGCTTATCAGAGCCCAGACGATGCACGTGGGAACCGAGACGCCTCGCTATACGAGGCTCTGTTCCAGATTATACGGACCGCAAGTTCGTCTGCTCCTTTTGCATGGGTTGTGGTGACGTCAAAAAGACGCCGAGCTATGCATTGGCTCGCAATGAAGGATAGTGGGTAGATATCAAAGGCAGCTCGCTTTGAGGTCTACACCCACTATCCTTCAACCAGAGCCAATCAGAACTCGGCGTCATTCTGACGTCACACAAACCCCTACAAATGGAGCAGACGACTTGCTGGCCGCATAGGTCCGAGGGCAGCCAACGCTACAACAATCCGTTTGAGCCAGTTGTTGTTGTTGTTGTTGAAACTTTACCGGGACATAACAGGAAAGATTAGGAAGGGAAGGGGGAGTTAAAGGGATAGAGAGTGGGTGTATGCCCTCATTCCAGGGCTCCAATTGCGGCTTGGGCATGCAGCGCGCGGGTCACCAGCAGCTTTTGCACATCGATGACGTCACTCTGCAGCCCCGCTTCCCACTCTTGAGTAGAAGGCTCCTCCAGTGGAGCCAGTCCAGGGATCTTCTTACACTTCCAAGTAACGTGATGCACGTCCGCCCAGGGGTCACCACAGAAGGGGCAGGCTCCCGTAGTGTACCGGTCGGGGTACCACTGGTGCAACTTGGCGGGGGTCACAAGAGTGCCCGTCTGGAGCCTTCTCCAGGTCCATTCTTCTTCCTTCCCAAGCCCCCCGCACGGGCTCGGGAATACGCGCCTGTCAAGTTTCTTCGTTTTGAGTGCCTCGTTAAACGAGAGGTCCGCGTCCACTTGACCACCCGACTGGGACGAGTCCCGGAGAATACAGCCTCGGGCCGCAGCATTTGCTGCCTCATTTCCAGTGTTGCCCGTGTGGCCAGGGGACCAGATCAGATGCACCCCCTGCACTTCCGTCTTACTAAGGATTCTATCAGCGACGGCGCACACCATCCCGCGAGCGAAATTTCCACATGCTTTCTGGGAGTCAGAGATGACAGTCGCCCTGGGGTTGCAAACGACCGCCAACGCAATCGCCGCTTCCTCAGCCTGCCCAGCAGACTCTACTCTGACCGAAGCTAATCTTAATACCCGACCCTGGGCGTTAGCCACTGCGATTGTGGCGACTCCGTTTACTGGGCCGCCACAGTCAACATATAGCGTTCCCTCTTTGTGGTCCCATGTCTTAGACAGGGCCTCAGATCTAGCCTTTCTTCTGCCGTCGTCCTTTCCTGGTTGCATATTCCTCGGGATACGACTCACCACTATTTTCTTCCGTATTTCTGCTGACAGCTCATGGTCGGGGACAGTACCCGTACGCGTTCCTCCCGGAACCGCCATCCCGAGTTTGTCCATGAGCCACGCCCCGTTTTTCGTGGACGCCAACCTCTTTAGCTGAGCCACGAGGTGTGCTTCGTGAAGCTCATCTATCGTGTTGTGGACCCCTAACTTTAGTAATTTGTCGGTCGCTGTCCTCTCGGGAAGCCCTAGCGCACTTTTGTATGCTCTTCTTATCAAAACATCAATTTTTTGCCGTTCCGCTTTACTCAAGACCAAGTACGGTGTGGCGTAAGTGATTCTGGAGATAATAAAGGCCTGAACGAGTTGCATTGCTTCTTTCTCTTTTATGCCCCTCCTACGATTTCTTATCCTCCGAAGCATGCCACAGACCTGGGTGGTCATGGTGTCAAGTTTATCGATAGTCGACTTGTTGCCCCTGCCCTGTCGAATGAGCTGGCCGAGGATACGAATCTCCGTGGGCTTAGAGACCCGTTTCCCGCTCACCCAAACCTCGATCTGTTCCGACACACTTTCATAAGGGTTCCTCAAGACAAGTAATTCGGACTTTTCCGGTGCACACTTTAGACCGCACTCCTCAGCGTAGTCTTCTACAATTCTGGCAGCCGCCTGTAGTCTTTCTTCTATCTCCGCGTCGTTCCCCTCCCGACACCACAGGGTGATGTCGTCGGCGTAGATGGCGTGCTCCACACCGGGAACCGCCCCCAGCGCCTCCGGCAAACCCCGCAGAGCCAGATTGAAAAGAAGCGGAGATAGAACAGCCCCTTGAGGCGTTCCTTTTGAGCCCAACTCGAAGCTATTGGATTTCATGCTCCCTAAGGTTAAAGTAGCCTTCCTGTCCGTTAAGAAACTTCGTACGTATTCGAACGTTCTCTGCCCGCAGTGTATCTCGTTCAGGCCTTTGAGTACGCTGGCATGCGAAACGTTATCAAAAGCCCCCTTTAAATCAAGAGCGAGAATACACCGTGTTTGTCCCCTGGAAGGGTTCTCCAAAAGATCTTTGTATATCCACAGGAGGATGTCCTGTGTTGAGGTATGAGGTCTAAACCCAAATTGAGTATGGGGCATGAGATTTTCCTTCTCCAAGTACCTCATGAGCCTAGTGTTTAGTACCCTCTCAAAAGCTTTACCCACGCATGAGGTAAGCGATATAGGTCTAAGATTTTCTAGATTTAAGTTCTTCTTGGGCTTGGGAATAAAGCGAATGTCGGCGGTTTTCCAGCAAGCTGGCGTCACCCCCTAGCCCAGTAGTGCTCGTTAAAATGATTAACTAGCTTGCTGAGTTCGCCTTCTTCCAAGTTATAAAGGAGTTTTGCCGTGATGGTGTCCGGCCCCGGCGCGGTGCCCTTTCTCATGGCCCCGAGCTCGTACTCGAATTCTGCCACCGATACCGGCCTATCTAGTTCGGAGTTTTCGCGTCCTAGATATTCTAGAGTTTCCTCCGCGCGTTCAAGGCACAAATATCTGCGCGCGAGTTGGTCCATGATTTGCTCTGTATCGCCGGGTAACTCGTAGATGAGTTCAGCTATTCGACTGTCCGTTACCGACTTAGTCTTAGTTGGATCTATCAGTGCCCTAAGGAGACGCCACGACCGAGCCGTACCGAGGCTACCGCGTATGGAGTCACAAATCCCATACCAGTTGTTCCTAGCGAGATCGACCGCATGGTCCTCCGCGACCTTAGTTAGTTCTTGGATCTTAGTTCGAATCTTCTTGTTATGTCGCTGACGTTTCCACCTCTTGGTCAGACCACGCCGGGCGTCCCAGAGGTGGAGGAGTCTTGTATCCACAGCCGGGGTCTTCTCCGAAAGTTCAACCTCCGTGACAAAAGGGCGCAGGCTGGTGGTCACGTCCGCAGCCCATTCCTCAATGTCCGCCAGGTGCACTTTCGTCTTTTCTCTTTTCTTCCTCCATTTGTCCCAGTCCGTGATCTTTGCGGTTCCAGTTCTTCTTTTGTATCCTGCCTCCCTTAGGGTCGTTTCAAGGATGCAGTGGTCGCTTCCAAGTTGTTCTGCCAGGTTCTTCCAGTCGGCGCTCCCCACGTTCTTCACCAGCGTGAGGTCCGGGCACGTATCTCTGCACGTGCTAGTCCCCGTCCTGGTAGGCTGGTCAGGTTCCGTGAGGAGCGTGAGGCGTTCCTGGTTGATTCCTTCGAAAAGTTTGCGCCCTTTCGGCGTGACGTATTTGTAACCCCATCCCGGGTGCGGGGCATTAAAGTCCCCCGCGATGACGAGAGGTTCCTTGCCGGCCGCCCTCACCGCGTTTCGCAGGAGAGTTCTGTAGTCAACCTTGTGAAGCTTGGGGTTCCCGTACAGATTCACTATGTGGATACCCCGGTCCCCCTTCTTCATCGGGACGATCACCACGTACCCACACTCCACTCCGCCCCCGTCCAGGTCCCTCTCCGTGGCCGCGAAGGTCCTATGAACGAGGGTCGTGAAGTATCGGGTTCCGCCGACCGTCCGGTAGTCCTTAATATTTACGGGCTTCTTTCCAGGTTCCTGTAGAAGTATTACCGCAGGGGGCTCGGTTTCAAGCGACAGCCGAAGGCTGAGACTGGCCTGCTTCCGACCCATCCCCCTGCAGTTCCATTGCCATATTTTCAGATATGATTCTTTTAGGCGATGCATGGTTATTGCTGTCTTCTATTGATACCACTTCCCGTCGTTCATCAGTCGACGATCTTCTCTTCGCCCCTAGCTCCTGGAGCAGGGAACTTCTTTTTCGTTCCAAGAATGTCGATTTTTTCCCGCTTGTTCCAAGTTGCTTGAGCATGGACTCCCGGTTTCGCTCCAACGCTATCACTTTGTTGGAAAGCTCCGTGATTTTTTCCATAAAAATCTGCGTGGCAGACTGCACCGCCTGTTTCACCGCAGCCTCCACGATTTCTCGAAATTGGTCTACACTGATCCCGGATGTCCCAGAGCACATGCTCTTCATTTCCACATCTTCCACTCCTTTACTCGGGGTATCCTGCCTAAGGACTTGTGTATGCTGGCTATTCCCGCTTGACCTCGGTGGCGGGTTTTCCTTGGTCGCAGTGAGATTGTTATCATTTTTCTGCAGCTTGGGCCATTTCTCCTGGTCCCCCAGGTCCAAGTTCTTCCCGTCCCGCGACATAGATCTCTGATTCCAATTTTGCTTCTTCCCACTTTTACGGCTTTTCCTCTTCCTTTTCTTTTCGGCAAGAGGCGCCGGGCGTGACGAATTTCTCTTGCAGCTTGCTGATCTGCTGCGAGAGCGAGCACGCGGCCTGGAGCCACTCCGCTCCTTCGACCACCAGCGCACCTGCTGTTCTCCGTTGCGGTGCCTCGAACGGCTCCGTCCGGTTCTCTCAGTTTGTCTCTTCTCCTTGAAAAACTTCTCAGGGCAGTGACTGTCGTATGTTTTGTGCGCCCCTCCGCACAGTGCGCACTTCGGGACACACGGGTGTCCCTCCATCGCTTGCGCGGCCCCGCACATCGCACACGCGTAACCCGTCGGTTTGCTGCACACATCCGTCCGGTGGCCGGCCTCTCCGCAGTTTAGACAGGCTGCCTTTGTCTTTTTGTATAGAAAGCAGGGCGTTTCCAGCCAGTTGAACATGACCGTGAACGGAACTTTGGTCCCGGCGAAAGTGACGAGCGCCGATTTGGACCTTCCCAGCCTCCTAGCGTCGAGTATTTCGTGTCCTGGGGCCTTGGTTTTCTCTCTGATCTGTGCGTTGGACAGCTCCAGCCGGACCCCATGAATGACGCCACGGCATGCCTCATCCCTCGGGGAGACGTGGTAGGCCTCAACGTCGAGTTGTCCGGACGGGAATATCAAACTTCTAAGCTTCGCTAACGCTTCGGCTTCGTCCCATATGTCCGTGCATATCATAATGGTGTTTTGCTCTTCGAGCAACCGGACGACTGAATTCTCCGAAAGACCCCTCGGGAGCGAGTTCTGCACCGCTTCGCCGATCTGGTCCCGGCAGCTTTTCAAGTCGACCGCCGTCTTGCGTGGCTTCACAATGATCTTGTGCTTGAATTCTCTGAGGCTGGGAAGCCGAAACGGTTTCTTTGTCTCATTCTTCTTGACCTCCGTTGCTCCACCGGTAGGCCCTCGGTCTTCCTTCCGCTGGTCATGGACTTCTTTCTTCTGGGACTTCTTTCTATGCAGAACTTGCACCCAGCTATTGCCGGGTAGCGTGCCTACTTGATCCTCCGAGTCGATTTTCTGAATTCCATCCGTATAAAGGGAAGCGCCGCTGGATTTATGAAGTCAAAAGCCACCTTGTCCGGGTCGTATCCGGTCCTGGGGCTGAGCACGAGAGCTTCCGTCGATATATCTTCCATCTTGCGTTCTCCACAGCCGCCGCGGCGGTCCCACGTGGTGACGCTGAGCCGGCTAGGGCCAGTAGGGCGGCCGCACCGTGCGAACTCGGCTCATCGCCCTAGTCGAGCAAGGCCCAACGAGGCTTAGCGAGGTTCCTCATGGGTTCAAAACAAAAATGCCTCTAAAATCAAAATATTCCGCTCACCAGCTTGAGGAAGGTATCCACGTAAAATGGATCACTAACACTGTCTATCCAAGACTTCTTCTCGCACGGAAACCAAGAGTTTCAGCACGAAACATCGATTTTTCGAGGAGCCTTAATGAGCATACGTCCGCTCGCCGCAAC
>JAZHYW010022937.1:0-145532 GCA_037355805.1 Ixodes ricinus | reverse complement strand
GGCATGTATGGTTCCGGATTTTTAGCGCTATATTTTGGTGGAGAATGAGCGTTCGGTGACGATAGATTATTCTTTGCAATATGAAAACAGCTGTATGCTTTTGTTCGGGGGGGGAGAGTGAGGAGAGGAGGGGGCCAACCCTTTATATAAAACGCGCGCGTTGTCCCTACAAACATACAAAACATAAAGTATAGACGTGATATAAAACAAAGGAGCCCATGCCTGGCGAGCCGGTCAACTTTCAGCATCTTAAAACCGGAATTGAGACAGTGTGTGTATCTATTGCTCAGCTTTGTTCCTTCGGTACTCCGGGTTTCCGAAAAGTTTAGTTTTTATAGCTATTCTTTTTTTGTTTCTACCAACACGCAAACAGGCAGAGATAATTAACGTTATAGAGCCCCAAATCTCACGCTATAGAGGCTAATGAACAGCGGTTCAATACTACAGCAAGATATATCTCTGGTTTCTCTCGAAGCCTAGGTTGGTCATGCTCGGGAATGTGCGACAGAAGAGGCAAACTTACCTGGCATCAAAACAGCACGCGACATAAACCGCCACGGTCAAAACAGCGCGCCATCCGGCAGCACAGCGCCAAAAACAGCACGGCGACAAAACAGCACGCGTCAAAAATAGCACGCGACAAAACAGCACTGCGTCAAAACGGCGCAGCGACGCAAAGAACACGTGCCAAAATAGCATAACGTCCAAACAGCACAGCGACAAAACAGCACGCATGTAGCCACTTCAAGCGCGCTCTTCGCCTCTCTGCGCGATAATTATCTTGGTCCGTCAGTGCTGAGCGTTAAAAAGGTCGCAATAGGTTGCAAGCCAGAAAACATCCGACAGAAGCGAAAAGGAAAAGGGTTGGGCGCTCGCATGGCAGTATGTAAGCATAGGGTTGAGAAACATTTTTTTTTTTTTTAATGTAGTCGTTGGCGGCGATGCGGGGATCGCCCTTGAGTCGCGTGTCTCAAGTACCGTTCGCTGTGCTAATTGTTAAAAATAAGTAAAGTTAGTAGTACTTACTACCGCTTGACTACGCTGACCAGAGGATTGTGTAGTTAGAGATGAAGTATCTTCGCGTCGATGTTGGCCGCGTTATCTGGTCTTCTTGTGCGATACCAGCAAAAGAGGAAAAGTTACTGGGTAAAAGAAATCCATAAGTTTAAGCCATGAACCGTCTCGTTTTGCGGCCGTGGTCCAGGTGTAGGTTCCCGTAGTACTCAAGAGCCGTTTTGTAACACCACCTAGGCGCAAAACGACCCCCCCCCCCCCAAACCCGCAAAAAAAAGAGGGAGCTGCGCCGATACTCGGATGCATTGATAGAACCGGTAGATAAACGATGGTGACTTCTTAATGTCGAGCGTATCCAAGATGTACCTTTGGCACCGATTCTGTGGGGTTCTGTTCGCCGTGAATGAAATGTACCGGAAACACGCTTCTGCAGCTTGCAGGCGAGTCGTTTTGAGCTGAATCGCAGACGTTAACGCCTTTGGCGAAGGCCTCGATCGAGTGGAAACTGGTGAAGCAGAAACGATGCAGGTCTCTGCACGATGACATGTGCCGTTGGTGTACTCTGCATCAGCCCTACTAGGCTGACGTAGAGCAATAATGAACGGCAATGGCGTTGAGCGATAGGCATAGGCTGAGCAGAGCACAGCACTTTGCCGCACACGCTTTCTGCTTTTTTTTCTTTCTTTTAGCTAGCGCGACGACACATTTGCCGCCGATTGATTCATTTAACGCAGACGCCATCACCGAGAAAACAGCGACCAGAATTGGCAGCACTACCGAGAAATAAGCCAGAATGCGCACCAGTGCTGGGGCTTCGGTACTGCTCAGGAGCCTTCATGCACGCATCCGAGTATGCAATTCCCCTACTCCGATCTCGCTCCCAAGAGAAAACGGATTCGACAAATTGGCCGTTGGCCGAGTCGACTTTCGACGGCTCGCTCGACCCTCATCCATGACAGTGTCACTACGGGATACATGGCATTTTTTAACTGGAAACGATATATTTGGGGTTCAGCGTTTTCGCTTTGAACCAGCAATTCATTCTTTGAAATTCGGTTTTAACTAGAGAAAGGTGAGTATTTTTACCGGGCGTTTGGAGACCTGTGTGTGTGTGTGTTTGGGGGGGCGCTACTGCTGACTGTATGACCACTCGCCGTTCAAGTTTTCGCATGGTCTCCCAGTCAGTCTCAACTTTCAAGAACAGCCATGGGGACGCAAGGGTATTCGGGACGAAATCTGAGTTTTTTCACCTGGGATTTGTGGGCTGTATCTTTTGCTCAAAAAATCACGTGCTTCTAATCCTGAGACTGGAATAATAAAAGTCAACAAGTCCCTAAATGCGCCGCAGCATTTTTTAACACCCCTAGCTTCACGTATACGAGGAGGGCATAAATACAACTGTTTTGTTGTCAGCGCTCTAGAGTTTGGGCGAATTTACCCCTCCGGAGTCGTGAAAATGGGGGGAAGAGCTGCACGTGAGCATGCTTTACGTTGCAAACGGGACGCTTGATATTTGCCTCTCACGACCGGAAAAATTAGAAGAGTTCATATTCGAAACCTAGCGTGCAAATACGAGCACATGACGATAATGTCATGGATCACGATAGGGCACCAGTGAAAGTCTTGCGGAGCAGGTCATGCCGGCTGCGTAGACGAGTAGCAATAAGAGAAAACCAGTACCTGGACTACTCACCATACATTTTAAACAAATGCCATTTCTTCTTACATGCTGCGGGTATACTGGCTTTCGTCATATAAACCGAAGAGAACCGGAGAGTTTCTGCACCCTAGTGAAATATTCAGCGTAAAAAAACGTAAAAAGTACGCCAAATTCCAAAATTGTAACCATGAAAACATCAAACTCGAGCTGTACGGTCAACCTCCTGTTTTGACGCGGTGCTCTTTTTGTCGTGGTGCTGTGTGGACGCCGTTCTCTTCTGCCGCTGTGCCCTTTTGACGTTGTGCTGTTTTGTCGCTAGAGCTGTCTTGACGCTGGGCTGCTTTGACGCCGTGCTGCTTTGACGCTGTGCTGTTTGGGCGCGTGCTGTTTTGTCGTGTGCTGTTCTGGTCATGCTGCAGCACGATTGCTATCGCCTGGGTTTGCTCTATACCCTGGGTTGCCTATACAGGGTGTGGCTTATTATGTTCATGATTGTGGCTTCGCGATTCGCTCTTTGGCGTTTTTGTCGAGCAGTGTCACAGCCTCATTGGCTGCGGAGCCTGGTTTCCGAGCAGCTCCCGAGAACCAGCCTGGTTCCCGAGCAGCTCCGCAGTCTGTTCCTTGCACAAGAGTTGCGATGCACGTCAGAGCGTTTGGCCCCTGCGAGAATATTGGAAAAAACAGGCCGTAGAACCTCCGCGGCATCTACCATCGGGGTCCACCCGCCTATCTCTGATCAGCCAACCATGAAGCTCGGCGTCGTACTGGCGTCACCGCGACCCCTACGAAAGAAGCCGACGACTTGCTGCACCGCATAGCATGAACCGCTGCCAAAACCTCCGAAGCGAGTCTGTACGGCTTGATCTTGCAGTTCCTTTGCGTCACCTTCTCCATGCAGGACGCTATGTGGGTAGAAAATGAGGGAAGTGAGGAGACGCCACCACGCGGGGACGCCAGAGCGCCGAGCTCTTGTTAGAATGGTCGATAGCGGGATGGACGCGAAGGTAGCACTTTTCTTCCTTGCTCCCCTCTCCTACTGGCCAGCAAGCATCTCGAACGTCAAGCGCCGCGTCCGGCTACCGGCATCCGCGTCTCGAACGCGTTCAGCAGGAACTGAGTGGTCAAAGGCAGCTGGCAACGCGTCTACCACTCCGCTCTCAACCCAGAGCTCGGCGTCCCCGCGCGCTCGTCATGCCTCCTCTCCCTCGGATCATCCGCACAAGCACGTGCGCCTCGTCAGGCAGTAACCCACGCGAGGTGCGCAACCTCAACCTAACCCAACCCTAACCTCACCCCTGGCCCAACCTAACCTAACCTAACCTAACCTAACCAAACCTAACCTAACCTAACCCTAACCCTAACCTAACCAGAACTAACCTAACCGACTCAACCAGTTGCCCCAGCGCGTGCCCCATCGCCGCTCGGCTGCTCGTCGTCCCTGACGCTCCTGCATCTTGCTCTCTGTTGCCCTTTGATTATGCGCACTTCCTCTTGCCAGCGCTACAGCTTTTCGCCATCTCAGCAGTAAAATCCAGAAATTCGACGAGTCTACCCGGATTTTCACGTTTTTCGAGATCATTCCTTTGTCTGCAATCTGGATTTCAGGGTTTCTAGAAACACACTTCCGAGTTGAATTACAGTTCTACAATCCAGATAGTTAAAAGATATCACTTGGCACGCTATCGATGCGTTAGCGTTAGTCCATGTAGCACTTTCAAACACTTGCTTGGCGCAGGCGAGGCCGAGTGCATCGTGCCGGTGGTTCTGACGTGCTTGCATTGCGAACGTACGCGAAGCACAGCTAAGGCCTTTGTTCCTCAAGCTGCGGGTGTTTTAACTTCTAGGAACAGTATACCGAACTTTTCGCCAAACTCATACACGTCCTCAGTAACGTTCCGGGTCATGTTAGGTGTGATATATGGTGGTTCAAGTCACCAGGCTCGATTTAAAATGGACCGTAAAAATCAGCGCCTGCACGCATGACAGACCTAAACTTTTCGTCTGCGTCGCTGCCCGTCGTAGACCCTGGCAAGTTTCTTGGTCTTATTTTTTACAGAAAGAGAGCTACGCTTTGTAATTTTACAAGAAAAAACCGACCTGTGAAATACACCTTGGACGAAAAGTTTAGGTTGCTGCGTGCAGGCGTTGATTTTTACGGTCCATTTTAAATCGAGCCTGGTGACTTGAACCACCATATATCACACTCTAACATGACCCGGAACATTATTGAGACGTGTGAGTTTGGCGAAAAGCTTGGTATACTGTTCTAAGTTAAAAACACTCTTAAAGGAGGAACAAAGGCCTTAGCTATGCTACGCTTCGTACGCAATGTACAACGCTGTCAGAACTACCGGCACGATCACTCGGCTTCATATATGCGCCAAGCAAGTGTTTAAAAGTGCGTCTTTGGAGCATACTAACGCAAGTAGCGTTACCGAAAAACCCAGTATATCTTTTAACTATCTGGATTGTAGAACTAGGAATTTAACTGGAAGTGTTTCTAGAAACCTGAAATCCAGATTGCAGACAAAGGAATGATCTCGAAAAACGTGAAATCCAAATAGAATCAAAATAAATTTCTAGTTTTATAATTGAGATAGCGAAAAGTTATGTTTTTTGGTAGAGAGGCACGCCAATCAAAGGGAAACACAGAGAGCGCGTAGGGAGGAGCGATGACGAGACAGCCGAGCGGCGATGGGGCACGCGCTGGGGCACTGGTTGAGGTCGGTTAGGTTAGGTTAGGTTAGGTTAGGAGTTAGGTTAGGTTAGGTTAGGTTTGGTTAGGTTAGGTTAGGTTAGGTTAGGTTAGGTTAGGTGAGGTTAGGTTAGGTTAGGTTAGGTGCGCACCTCGTGGGTTTGTTTACTTTCTCAAACGAGCGCACGTGCTTGTGCGGATGGAAACTGAGGGAGAGGAGATGATGAGAGCGCGCGGGGACGCCGAGCTCTGGTTGGAGGGATTAGAGGGTAGACGCGAAGCCAGCTGCCTTTGTTTCTACTCAGTTTTCGAACGCGTTCGAACGCGGATGCCGAAAGCCGGACGCGGCGCTTGACGTTCGAATGCTGGCTACCAGTGAGTGGAAAGAAGAAGAAAAGTGCTATCTTCGCGTCTATCCACTAATCATTCTAACAGAGCTCGGCGCTCTGGCGTCCCCGCGTGGTGGCGTCTCCTCATTTCCCTCATTTTCTACCCACATAGCGTCTCATTTGCGGAGGAGCAGGCGCAAATGAACTGCAAGATCAAGCCGTACAGACTCGCTTCGGAGGTTTTGGCAGCGTTCCATGCTATGCGGGCAGCAAGTCGTCGGCTTCTTTCGTAGGGGTCGCGGTGACGTCAGTACGACGCCGAGCTTCGATTGGCTTTGATTAAGAAGATAGTGGGTAGACCCCGATGGTAGATGCCTTGAGGTCTACCCACTATTTTTTTCCAATATTCTCATAAGAGCCAAACGTTCTGACGTCATCGCAACTCTTGTGCAAGAAACAGACTGCGGAGCTGCTCGGGAACCAGGCTGGTTCTCGGGAGCTGCTCGGAAACCAGGCTCCGCAGCCAATGAGGCTGTGACATTGCTCGACAAAAACGCCAAAGAGCGAATCGCGAAGCCACAATCATGAACATAATAAGCCACACCCTGTATAGGCAACCCAGGGTATGGGCAAACCCAGGATATGACCGGCACCATGACAGAACAGCACACGACAAAACAGCACGCGCCAAAACAGCACAGCGTCAAAACAGCACGGCGTCAAAACAGCACAGCGTCAAGACAGCACAGCGACAAAACAGCACAACGTCAAAAGGGCACAGCGGCAGAAGAGAACGGCGTCCAAACAGCACCACGACAAAAGAGCACCGCGTCAAAACAGGAGATTGACAATATAGCTTGAATTTGATGTTTTCGGTTTTTATAATTTTGAAATTTGGCGTACTTTTTACGTTTTTTTACGTGAATATTTCTAGAGTCATAAACTTCTCGGTTCTCTTCGGTTTATTGACGAAAACCAGTATACTGACAAAATATGTAATATTGAAAAGCGTTTGTTTAAAATGTATAGTGAGTAAACCAGGTACTGGTTTTCTTATTTGTTGCTAGTCTAACAGCCGGCGCGACCTGCTCCGCAAGACTCACTGGTGCCCTATCGTGATCTGACATTATCGTCATGTGCTCGTATTTGTACATAGGTCGAACATGAACTTCACTACCTCTTCGGTCGGAGAGGCAAATATCAAAATCCCGAAATTTGCAAGCATTGTACTCAGTGAGTTTTCCCCCATTTTCACGACTCCGAGAGGGGGTAAATTCGCCCAAACCTAGAAACGACAACAAAACAATTGTATTTATGCCCTCCTCTAGTATACGGAAGCTAGGGGTGTTAAAAAATGTGCGGCATTTAGGGACGCCATTGACTTTTATTGTTCAGTTCAGGATTAAACTTTATTTTTTGAGCAAAAAATACAGCACACAAATCCCAGGTGAAAAACTCAGATTTCGTCCTGAAAACCCTTGCGTCCCCATAGCTGTTCTTGAAAGTTGAACTGATCTGGGAGACAATATGAAAACTGCGAAAGGAAGTAGTCATACAGTCAACAATGAGTCACCCCCCCCCCCCCAACACACACACACACAGGTCTCCAAACGCCCTAAAAATACTCACCTTTCTTAGTTAAAACCGAATTTGAAAAAATGAATTCTGCCGGTTTAAAGCGAAAACGCTGAACCCCAAATATATCGTTTCCAGTTAAAAAATGCATGTCCCAAAGTAGGCACTGTAATGGAATGGAGGGTCTAGGCCAATTCGTCGAAAGTCAACTCGTCAACGGCCAATTTGTCGAATCCGTTTTCTTGGGGAGCGAGATCGGAGTGGGAGTATACTCGATGCGTACATGAAGGCTCCCTGAGCAGTACCGAAGCCCCCACTGGTGCGCATTCTGGCTATTTCTCGGGCAGTTCTGCTAATTCTGACGCGCACGTTTTCTGGTGATGGCGTCTGCAATAAATGAATCAATCGCAAGGCAATGTGTTGTCGTTAGTTGCTAAAAGAAAGAAAAAAAAGCAGAAAGCGTGTGCGGCAAGCTGTGCTCTGCTCAGCCTATGCTATATCCTTCAATGCTGTTGCCGTTGAGTGTGCTCTGCTCAGCCTATAGGCTGAGCAGAGCACACCAACGGCAACAGCATTGAGAATATAGCATGTTTCTGCTTCACCAGTTTCCACTCGATCGAGGCCTTCGTCGGCAATAATCTGTGAATTTAACTTAAAACGACTCGCCTGCAAGCTGCAGAAGCGTGTTTCCGGTACATTTCATTCACGGCGAATGAACCCCACAGAATCGGTGCCAAAGGTACATCTTGGATACGCTCGACATTAAAGTCACCTTATCTTACCGGTTCTATCAATGCATCTGATATCGGTGCATTTCCCTCTTTTTTTTGCGGGTTTGGGGGGGGGGGGGGTCGTTTTACGCCTAGGTGGTAATTACAAAACGACGAGTACTACGGAACCTCACCGGACCGCCGCAAACGAGACGGTTCATAACTTAAACTTATGGATTTCTTTTACCCAGTAACTTTTCCTCTTTTGCTGGTTCTACAAAGAAGACCAGATAACGCGGCCAACATCGACGCGAAGATATCATCTCTAACTACACAATCTCTTCAGAGATCAGCGTAGTCAAGCGGTAGTAAGTACTACTAACTTTACTTATTTTTAACAATCACACAGCAGCAGTACTTGAGACACTGACTCGAGGGCGATCCCGTCGCCGCCAACGTACATTAAAAAAAAAATGTTTCTCAATTCTAGCTGTTAAATAATGCCATGCAAGGCCCAACCCTTTTCCTTTTCGTTCTGTTTTGTTTTCATAAAACGCAACCTATTGCAACCTTTTTAACGCTCAGCACTGACGGACCAAGATAATTATCGCGCAGAGAGGCGAAGAGCGCGCTTGAAGTGGCTACATGCGTGCTGTTTTGTCGCTGTGCTGTTTGGACGTTATGCTATTTTGGCACGTGTTCTTTTGTCGCTGTGCCGTTTTGACGCAGTGCTGTTTTGTCGCGTGCTATTTTGACGCGTGCTGTTTTGTCGCCGTGCTGTTTTGGCGCTGTGCTGTTTGACGCGTGCTGTTTTGACCGTGCGGTTTTGTCGCGTGCTGTTTTGTCGTGTGCTCTTCTGTCGCATTCCCGGTATGACCAACCTAGGCTTCGAGATAAACCAGAGATATATCTTGCTGTGTAGTATTGAACTCTGTTGTCTAGCCTCTATAGCGTAGATTTGGGGCTCTATAACGTTAATTATCTCTTACTGTTTGTGTGTGTTTGTAGAAACAAAAAAAAATAGCTATACTTCAAACTTTCGGAAACCCGAGACCGAGGAACAAAGTTGACAATAGATACACACACTGTCTCAATCTCGAGTTTTTAAGATGCTGAAAGTTGACCGGCTCGCCGGCATGGGCTCCTTTATTTCTATCATATCTATACTTTATGTTTTGTATGTTTGTAGAAACAAATATGCGTTTATATAAAGGGTTTCCCCCTCACTCTCCCCTCCTCCCCCCCCCCCCCGAAAAAAAAAATACAGTGTTTTTTCATTGCAAAAATAATCTATCATCACCGAACGCTCATTCTCCACCAAAATATAGCGCTAAAAATCCGAACCACATGCCAAAGCTTCAACACCAACCGTTCTCTTATTGAAATGTTTTAGGCAATTTTCTGAAATATTTAATAGGAGCATGGCGGCCGATGGATGGGGGCTCAGTTGGTAGAGCGCTCCATCTGTAATGGAGAGGTCCCGGGTTCGATACTCCTGACCAGGCGGATTTTTTCTGTCGCGCACCAGTCACCTAGCTGTGTTTGGAGATTTGTGTTTGTTTTTTGTCCCTCTTGCTCCCCTTCTCCAGGAATTATTTTCGTCGTCCAAAAAGTGATCTTTTGATTTCTTCCTGATGACGTCAAAGAAGTGTCATGCTGCCGCCAACCGGGATCCTAGCGGCATAACAGCAGCGGCAGACGCCTGTCCCGCTGCAAATCCCCTCCAGCTTGACAGTCTGCTGAAACTTCAGCAGAACGAAGTTGAGACGCATTTACGACATCGACACTCGCGTTCTCTCGTGTTAGTTTTGTTTTCTCCAGTACTTCTACGCCCAGTCACCAGGTTTGCGATATTAGACAACATGGCATTCCGACCTTTGTGACGACATTTGTTGACACTTCGGAACCATTTTAAATTTATAGGTATATAATTAGACGCTAAACACACCAGTAGGAGACGCCTTCCAGGCACCGGAGTAAAGAAAAATTGGCAGACAAAAACTGCAAGCGCCAAGAGGACAGGGGGCGTCTCAAAGAACACTCACGTTCACGTAGAGACCGACCAGGTCGTACTTCTGTCCAGGCGGGGCATCGCTGGGGAGGTACCGGTAGAACTCCACGTTGTTCTTGTACCACTTGACAGAGTAGAGCTCGGCCCCTTCGAGGTTGTACTCGCACAGCAGAAGGACGGGCTCTCCGCTGATCACGGCGCCGGGGACGTCGACCCTCTCGAACCGGATGCTTCGGGCCCCTGGAAAAAGGACACAAGAACAAGTTGATTAGGACCCTCGGTGAAATGGAGAACGATTTAACCTCAAAAACAAATTATATTATATAAAAAATATCTCATATTCAGCGCAAAATAACAAAAACAAAATGAGCTGCTTTTGTATTTTTGACATTGCGTTGCGGAGAGCCACTCCATGCGGCGATGTGAAAAAATATTCGCAAGCTATATTGGCCGAGAAATAATATTTTATTTTTGAGAGACACCTAGTATGGCGTTTTAGGTGCTCGGTGTCTGAATGGTGATGGTATTATTTTGATTATAACGTTTTCTTTTGGCACCGTCAATTCACAATTTTCTTGACACCGCACTGCGTGTGCGCATCTTTTACCCTGATTGAAAACAAATACACCATTTTCCCTGAGTCGGAGCGTAAGAGGAGGCAATGCTATGCCCTCCCAACGTGCAGTGTTTGGATGCTTCACGTACTATGAGAACAGACTGCAGGAGCTCATAGTTGTCGAGCGCAGCGCGGTGATTTGTGCCGGTAGTTCAATACATTTTCAACATGTGATTTGGTGTCAGCCTCCCTAAACCCAGCCCACCATAGCAAATGCCAAGGGCACGCCGTGCTGCCGGCTCAGTGCTATGCAATGAAGTGCACCGAACAAAGAAAAGAACAGAGTAAGTCATCTTGAACAAAACTTACAGATGATCCCTGACCTACTCTAAAGACCACAGAAAGAGAGCGCAGGCTGCCGGCAACTACGGGCTAGGAAGGGGTTCGCCATTTCTTTTTCGTAGTACCCGTACACTGCCAGTGCCAAAGGATCGTGTCATATGACGGTCATTTCCGCACACGAAAGCAAAAAAAAAAAACACACACGCACACACAAGGTGTTGCGAGCAAAATAGTTATGATGATAATTGAATTAAATGGGCAGTGCAACGATTTTATGGTTGAAAGAATTTACCGTTTGTATTTTTTATATTGCCTATCGTTCGACAAGTTAATTAAAACATCCATACTTCCCCGAAATACAGCGATTCCACTGCGCAGTCGCAAAGGAGAAAACGAATTTTTTGCCAATCTACAGCCGCGTGTGGCGGTTACAGCAAGTGCCGTGCGACGTCATCTGGGGGATGTCGTTTGTAAGTTAACGATTTGTGCAATTCGGTGCTGAATTTAAGGTTATTTAAAAATTATCTTGTCGTTTGAGCATAGGAAAATGCGTAAAAAGTCTAGTATTTTCTCTAAAATTGAATAAAGTGTCGTAGCGCCATATATTGGAAGTCAACAAAACCACACCACCTGAGCAGCCACACTCCCGTTCGTTCCCGGGTTTGTTTGTGCTGCATCTCAGATCGCATCTTGTTTCCGCGTGCGTGGGAGCGCACTAACGATGACAACAAAAAGGAGAGTCTCGCGAGCCAACGCGCGAGCGATGATCGAACTGCCTGGTTCAGAGAGCCTGGTTTACCTAACGGTCTGCCGATGTCCCGTTCTGTGCAAAGAGCACACCTTGTGCAAATATTTGTACGTAAATTAAAGAGCTTCGGTAACGTCTCGAGTACTGTCTATCAGTTTGGTTTTTCGAGGAGCAGATAAGAGTCTGACTTTCGTTTTCTCGTGCTTCTCAACGCACGATCGTATCATCCGCCACGATTACGGGCAATGCCTACCGGGTGTGGTATTTTGTTGTGCCCGAACCGGAGTCCCCTGTTCGTAAACCAAAAATTCCTCTATCATCTTCTGCCGCGCGAGGAGACTATCACGGGTGCGTGGTGTCCGAGACCAACACGCCATGACTCCGCGTTGGTGGAGAACACGGTTGACACGTTGTTCAGAATCACGGGAGGAGTGCTGGAGGACCACAAAACAGAGGTCACTGAGCTTACTCGGAAGTGACATGATTCCACAGAGATGTCACTGCGCACGTGACTCGGAAGTACTCTGTCGCCGATGCACGAGTTGAGAGAGCGTCGAAACCTTCGATCTTTGCCATTTTCTTTTCAATAAAATCTTCGGCGCTGAAGCAGAAATGGTTTTCTGTTCTTGGACCTAAATATGACAGAGACTAACTCCCACTACTATTTGGCACAAGTTCAAAAATCATTGCACCGCCCCTTTAAATGCAAAGGTGCAAGCGAGCTTGACAAGAATGACGAAAATATTCCCTGGAGAATGAGGACAAAGGAGAAACAGAAATCTCCAAACACAGCTAAGTGACTGGTGCGCGACCGAAAAAAGTCGCCTGGTTCTGGTATCGAAGTAGGAACAACGCCAACGACGCTGACGCTACGCCGAAGGCCAACGGAGCAAGGGAGTGGTGGAAAGTCGACTACAGAATTGTCGGCTAAGAACTCAGAGAAGGGGCCACGTAAACTCTACAAGCTAAGTCCCAGACACCATGGGACCGCCAGATTTAAAAGTAAGAGCTGCAAATTATCGTCATCATCAGTAATCAACTGTAGACGCCGAACCGGGATAAGGCTCGTTCGCGTCGGTGGATGCACTCGTCTGTGGAGATTTTCCCAAAAATATTGCCCATGCGTGCAGACAACCGCCATGGCAAAACTACAAACACTGCTTTGCTGTCGAATGAACCACGGGGTACCTTTCTGCGAGAGAGAATGGAGAAGAAAGCCTCCTTCTTCACCATTCCCGACGGCGACGACGACGACGACGACCAAGGCATCGGCAGGTTCATTCTTGTGTTACGTTATCTGCATGTCCAACGATCACAGTAGTTTAACTTTCAGAAATATTTTCAGGAGCGCATATCGTACGCGATGCTTACTCGTGGAGCAAGAAAGCATCCGAATTGCAGCTGAGGACGGGAGAGGACGACACATCTCAGTGTCGACAGCAGCGCCACCGCCGCATCCTGATCCGCTGCTACTTCTCTCGCGCGCAAATTCTGACAGCTCCCCTTCTAGCTTTCTTCTAACCACAGCAGCCAGAGCAAGCGACCACGTGATCTGGAGCCGATTATATGCCGCCAATGGTTCTCATAGTCACGCGCTGAGGTTGGAAAAGCGCCGGACACGCACTGAGTTCCGTACATTCTTGAGGCTCGGCTACTTCCGACGTCGCAGCGATTGGGCACGAGCCACTACCCGAAATCGTGTGGAGGCACTGATTGTCACGAGAACAACTTGAGCGCTCACGCATTGCTCGTGTACACTGTGTGAGCCAAATTTAAATATTGTTAGCGCAGGGACCACGAAGATCGATGACGAAATCCTGAGGACCGCATTGTCGACAACGCTAACGATGCGTTCCCCAGAACTTTGTCAACAAGTTTTGCAAAGGAGAGACCGAAAGAAAATGCACGCTTTTATTCTTGAAATTACGAGGTGACAAAGAAGCTTCTTGGTCAGTGGCGTTGCGTGCGAGTATACGTGGGTTCCACTAGCGCTAGTAAGCTAGTCTAATGTGAGAAACATTCCTACCCAATATCGTTGCAGGGCACCTTTAATGCTGGTTACTGGAGGTCTTATGCCTTACATTTATATTGATTTTTAAATGAGTCAATGCTTTGCTCGTACTCAGTAGAGCCACGATACGTTCAGGAGGTTCCGTAAATACATACCGAGAAAGTGGGTATATTTCGTGCTCTGGAGGAAACATATGAAACGAGATTTTCAGCAATAAATCCTCGTTGCCCGTGATATATGGAACACGCGTTAGCTTCTGGCTCTGTATGCATCGATCCTCATACTACATAATGCACCTCGTGCACCTCTTTGTGTTCTTCAGAAAATATAAAGCAATCCAAGATTCTCACTATTTAATTCATAAGAGGACAAATAAATTATTCTCCGCATGGAAAGTGGAAACCATTTTTCGATTCAGAATTTAGCAAAAATAAACAAAACATATTTTCCAGAATCCTGCCATCCCAAAATTCGAACATTGGAAACGAGCCTCACTTCTTTATTTTTTAAGCAACAAAGCCGTTATGCTATAAACTGTCATGACATAGCAATGTCATATTTCACACGTGCCAGGAAAGTAGTATTGTATACGCTTTCATTGGGTGTTGTTCGTTTTGTCTTCCCCAGCTATCGGAGGCCACCGCTATTGTTTCATGTATATGACACGTAGACGTATGCCCGTAACTTTATTGGAAAGCTGTCGTAAAGCTCATGCACACTGCCGGCTTCACGCTCTTGGCGCAACATCCCCTGACGCATGAGACAAGCACGCGCTCTCTTCTCTCGCGTTGCCGCTTCGCACTGTCTGACGCGCCCAGTTTACGAGCCAAGCAAACATGGCGAACTCGGAACGCCTTAAAGCGAAATACAGCTCTTGGAAATAGCAGCAACAACAACGACAACAAGAAAAAGCAACTACGAAACAGCATGATTTACGGCGGTCTATGCACGCACGCGCGATTTGGACAGCTCTTTTCAACGCTCCCCAGTGTGCGAGATTGCAAATCGTGTCTGCCTTTTTTAAGAGTCTTATTCTTGAAGCGTTCGAGAAAGACAAAAGAAGGTATTTACTGTATCGTTGCAAAGTGCTCGAAGAACACGAATAAGATACTCGCGTTTCCGCGTTGGTTAAATGAAGACACAGCGAGCGCTTTCTTGAGTAGCGGGCCCTGTTCGAATTTTTTGTCTAGACACGAGGGATCCGTGGATGGGAACGAAAGCGGAACGTTTTTGTTTTATTTGGCGCGTATCCGTAAGTGTAAACACGGAGTTACTTTTTGAACTCATACTTTGGGAAGGTTATTTATCTCAACTCGAATCATTCTTCACCACTTTGTTGCTGCGTCGTCACTTTAAAATGTTGTGTTCCGGAATATCATAACTGCGCCTTTAAAAAAAAATCTTAGCTTAAAACAAACAAACAAAATAACTACCAGAAAAAGTGCGCAGTTTTAGATGCACCGAAAAAGATGTACAGACAACTGCGTACTACTTCCGGAAGCTCTTTTGTTTTAAAGGTTTTATGCCTATGTAACAAATGAACGTCTGTCTTTTTCGGTAGTTTTATTATGATTAACCTACAAAATTGATATTGGACTTTAAATTACTACAGGTGGCGCTTGAAGACGAATCTCAAATTAATTGGACCATGAACGGATTAGACGGTCTATCTTTAAGCCCTCTCATAGCGCGAAACAAGAACTGACGCGAAACACAGGCACGTCTGAAAAGTACAAAAATATCACTCAACATGCAAATGCAGCACCGCGGTGCCTAAACCACCGAACCTCCAGAAAACTGGCGAAAAAGCAAAACAACAAAAGTACTTAGGCCGAAAAACAAAAGATGAGAGGGGAAGAGGGGGAGGAGGATGGGGGGGTAGCAAATCTCTTCGAAACCGAATAATCCATCAGTAGAAGCGGTTTGTCAATCACAGAGTTCCCGTTCCGCTCGCACTCGAGCTCAGATAATGCATACAACAACGTGTTCCTTTTTTCGAAGAAACCAACCGCATACAGTGGCACAGGTCTCTGCCCTGATCCGCTTATAGTCCCATGAAGAGTATATACGCGTATCGTAGGATTTCCCGGTTCGTTGTCGTCGTATGGCTTGGAATTGCTGCGCTAACTAAACGGCAGCTGCTTGTTTGGCATAACGGGATGCTTTTTTATTGGCGTTAGTTACTACACGGTATGTCTTCTATCGATGAATATGTTACATTTGGACGCAGTATTATACGGTAAAAAAAGAAAGAAAAAGAAAGAAATGACGTGGGCCTATTGTGAGTGACCAGCTTTCATCAAACACGCAGTGCATCACGAGTGCTGAGCACCTTATTGTCCCTCCGCAACCAATGAGAGGGCGGCGTCTGGTAACAGCAATGAGAAAGAAAGTATCACAAAGCGAAAATCGCAACGATAATGGGTCACGCTCTGCACAAAAGACTGGCTGCAGACACAGCATGAGGAGTGTTCCTTTCTTGTTTGATAATCCTGTCCCATTGGACATACAAAAGAAGATTTCCGCGGACACCCTAAACATTCTTTATGAGTTGTGAATGCGAAAGCAGGAATGTCGTTCTTCCGCTCCCGTAGTTCTGTCTGCTGTGTACTGGCGTGGACGGCCAAGTTTCGCTTCTGCGGAGGTTGCCGAGCGCGCGCTCTCGTGAAGCGGCCGCGAATGGCTATCTTGGAGCCGTTTCGCTCAGCCAATGGGAGTATGGGCATTTCTTTCGCGTTCTTTGGCTGTGACAGACGCCGCCGGATCTGCTCCATGGGATAGTTAATGCTTTCGCATTAAAAATTGGCAGCGACTTTTACCTTCAAAGCTCTTATAATGCATGTAATGCTGGAGCAACACATCACCTAGGGCTATGTAGGAGGTTTTGCTAGAAGAGGGGCGGGGAGGGGAGGAAGGGGAGGAGAGGGAGGGGGTGAGGGAATTGGTGTGTCACATGACGTATATTTTCCCGCTAATTTATTGGGGATACTGAAAGGTTGTATAGGTCACGAGATGTCGAGTCGCGTGACGTCGATTTATCCCCCTCTAAATTTAGCGGGGGAAACTGGATTGGTGTCCAGGTCACGATACGCGAATTTTCCGGCTAAATTTAGCGGGTGACCGAATCCGCACGATAGGTCACGAGCCCTCACTTTTTTCCGCTAAATTTAGCGAGGAAACTGAATTTACGTTTCGGCCACAAGACGCGAATTTTCCCGCTAAATTTAGCGGGAAAACCGAAGTTGACGTGTGGGTCACGTGCCGTCAATTTTCCCAAGGTATACAAATTACTTGACGTCGCGTGACGTTGTTTCCCCCGCTAAATTTAGCGAAAAATGCACGGACGGACGGACGGACGTAATCTTGGGATGGGGGGGGGGGGGGGTAGCTTTAAGAATGCCTTTCACGCTTTAACACTGTCTGCAAACATGTTCGAATCATTCAAGTGCACGAAGCAAATATGCCTTGAACACACTCGGGGCGTGTCCCCAGATCATTCCGTCCTCCCGTGTTTTGTACGATGGCAGTGTGACAGCGACTTTAACCTGCCCCTGACCGTAGTCCTAAAGTACTCTGCCTGGCAGCTTTGAACTCACAAAAATGACGTGTAAATTATTTTTTAAGATTTATTTTTCTTTACTAACGCGTTGTTTGACGTTAAGACAAATGACGCGTAAAGGCCCGTTCACACTCTTGCAACCGAGTACGACCGAGAGAGACCAGACCGGTTTTTAAGCCTTTTGCGACTTCTTAGGACCGGATGCGCGGCAGCGGAGCTGGTTCTAAGAAGTCGCAAAAAGCTTAAAACTGGTTTGGTCTCTCTGGTCGTACTCGGTGGCAAGAGTGTGAACGGGCCTTAACACCTCAGTCGTGCTGCTCATACATCATGCAAGAGACAAGGAGTTTCTCCGCAGACATGTATGACGGAATTCTCTGCGGGCACGCCTCAGGCATCTTTGAAGCATGTGTGCTTCACACATATAGTGTGAGCTTCGAACATGCCTGCAGGTAGTTTCTGTATGATGAATGAATGAGGCAGAACGATCGTACAGGGGGAAAACCAGGGTGCAACATAGGTGAGACGCAGGCGGGGAAGTGACCACTGAAACCTGAAGCAGCGGTGCGACCGGATTGTGCTCTCCTAGCGGCTTCCACTCAGCAGGTACCTTCGCCATACGATAGATGGCGCAGCGGCAAGCGGAAGGCGGCAGCGCACAATCATCATCATCATCATCATCATCATTATCATGGCGATGGACTCGAGTTTGTAAGGAACTCTGCGAGTTAACGCACCCTGTCAGCGATATTCTTTAATTTAAAGTAGTATGTACTAAATCTTGGCGAAATAAAATTACTACAAGATTATTTATCGACATTTTTCTTAACTTCGATGCATTTTCGAACCGCGTGAGCGGCTGGCAATGTGAAGCTCGTCTGCAAAAGGTCTGACGTGCCGTTTGCTTTTCTTCTCTCTTTGTTTTTTTTTCTCCCAGAACGCGCTTGGAGCAGGACGAGATGTCTGGCTCTGCATAGCGGACGAAATATGAATGACTCGCCGTGTTCTGGCCATAGAGTTATTATAATGTGCGCTAGAGGTTCAAATGGCGATAGTGTATATGTGACTTCCGGGAGGCAAATTGACAGAGACAGCAACCAGTCTACTTTTGCGGTGCTCCTGTGCATTCCTATAGTAAAACGTGCGTGCAACTTTTCTCTTCGCTGGGAAATAACATAGAACGCTTTTATTACTTGGGTTGTACCGAATAGTATGTACCTTTATTAACATTGTAAATATGCAATTGCTTTAGTTAGCGCGTTTCTCTTCTTCAGTGAACGATGTTTAACTTCGCTATATTACAGGCCCAAACCTCTGTTCCACAGCAGGTGTGTAAAAATGAGTGACGATTCTAAGCAAAATAACAATCGAAAAGAATATAGAGTGTGTTCAAGGCTCGCCAGCATATGCCAGTCTTGTCACTATACGAAAATGACCCCGTCTTGCATCTTTACAAGTTGTTTAAAACATTCAGAACTTAAAGAATAAAGTACGTGGGCTATGAAAGGGGCCTCTTTTTATTATTTTCTCTGCCGGGCAGCCTTTATCGGGTACTTGTCATCAAAGATTTGGAGCTTGCGCGTGATGTTTTGAACGTAGAACAAGCATATTCGTGGCCTTCAATTTATTTTGATCATACATACACAGAGAGTTACTGATCCAGTGTTACTGCGTAGTTCTTGCCGTCTTTCTTAGTTTTGTAGACGTCCTTCGTTTGTTTGACTCGTATATTCCCCACGCTGAAAATCGCTGGCGTCGTGTTCGCGCTGTGTCCGACAGTTCACATAAATACACGTTCGAAGCCGTTTTAGTCACCGTTTTTAATGCAATGAATTTGAAAGAAAAACGTCGTAACTGACCAATTATTTCGTCTTGCTGACTAAGAAATGTTCCAAGCTACCTAGTACGTACCAATTATTCTGAATGCTTGCTCTTATAATCGAGCGCAAGGAGAAAATGCACTCACTTTTTCCCATAGAACTGTATTACCGGAAGTCAGTTTTCGACTGGTTGCTGTCAGTGCTTCGAATTTGCTCGCTACCAATACACATAGCGCCAGGTTGAACCCTCTAGCGTGTCGCATTATAATACCTCAATGGTTTTGGCACCTGGGGACGGCCAAAGTTCTCGAGGCATGGGCTGCTGTCGTTGTGTTCCCAACTGTAAGTCGGGTTACGCACCGAAGAGAGAAAAAGCGGTGATATTGAAGGCGGGCGATGTTGAGTTCGGGTGATTGTCGTGCTGGGCACAGTGTGACCGCAGTGTAGTTAGACGGTTTACCGCTGGCTTTAAAACAAGTCAAACGAAAACTTACCTTGCTTGCGCGTAAACTGCAGAAACATATAAGCTAGATCGCCGGACACATCTGCGGGCGGATTGGAATTGACGCTCTCGACTCACGCATGACACTCCTCGGCTGACTTATCAACTCGACTTCCTATTGTCGCGCCGCGCGCCCCATTGATTAAGTTTTCGCTTGTAATGTAAAACTAGGGGCAAAACAGAACCTATATATTAAATATATGGTTAGTTTCCTCGATCAAACTTGCTTGGTTCATGCGCAGTGAACGAAATAAAGTGCCAGTGGATCCATCGTGTTGCCTGCAAAATGAATTAGAATGTTTTGTTTTTCGTTTCCTCTTTGCGTAGCGCCATCTATGTGGAGTGTCATGGACGTTCCTAAAGCGGGGACACTAACAGGTCGCTTCATCGGCGCTCGTTTCCCCACCTGCCTATCTTACACACTGGGAGAAACACGCGCCAGACCGCAAGGAGGATAGAAGGGTCGGAGAGGGCATGACGTCAGCCGCGTAGCCTCCACAAGCCATGCTCCCTTGACGCCTTGCCCCTTTCTCATTTTCCTCCTTACTCTCCTCACTTATCAGCCAACATGACCACATCACGTGACCGGAGCTAGCCTTGTCCTAGCCTTCGGCCTGATAAAACCTACCGGACGGAGCGCGCAAGCCTGCAAGGAATCCTTCTACAATCAACCATCCATCTCGCACGTGACACGTCACGCGCACCAATCGCCAAAGAGATCTGCGGTCACGTTGGGCACAATATCGTTTAAACTTTTATGACTAAGTTTCACCAGTATTGCAACGTGCCCCCTCCTAGTGGTTATAATAGTTATAACCTCCTTGCCAGACCGCGCCTGCAGAATGCCTTTTGCACGATGTATTCGCGATGCGACCGCGGGCTTCGTCCGAGTCAAACGAGCCATGAAAGGCCAAATTGCGTATTTAATATAATATTCGTTGTAAAAAAAACAAAGTTCCTAGTTTTTGTTGATGTATAAAAAAAATTGTGCTCACCTAATGCCAAGCAAGACGTTAACTTCACGATCCACTTTTGTTTTCACCAGAGAGAGGTTTGTCAGTTCTGCACAAACTTCGACAATACCCGAACCTGCCGGAGCATGCTATCTATCAGTAGTTGCCTTTACATGGGTCTTCCTGATAGTGGATGAGAGGAGAGAGAAAAAAGGCACCTATTAAGCGGATCAGTTTTTTTCGTTATCTGAGCATGTCTCGGTTCGATGTCCGATGCCAGGGCTGTCCGGGGACCGCGTCTCCAGACAGGTCTATTAAAGCCCTCCATTGTGATGCATGCGTTCGAGCGAGGAATAAAGGATCTAGTCGGGGCAGTTGTTGCATATGGAAGTTCGCGAGCGCCCCCTTTTTTTTCTGTAAGGTCTCCCCGATTGTTATTCAAGACGCAACCGGGGAAATCTCTACCGCGAGCTATTCTTAGACGAGTTCGCGGTTTTTCTTTTTCTTTTTTTATTTTCTATTTGCACTTGTTGAATCGCTTTTACGAGTGGATTCTTTTACTTCTTAAGGGCGGCTCGTATTCCCCGATGTTTCCGTATCTTACCGTTAGGTCGCGGTATCACGGCAAACTATATACTTGGAGTAAAACTATTTTGCATCCGGTTAACCTAATCCATACAGTTATAACAGATTGAGAGAGATAAGCTGTCTTTGAACGTTTACGCGCTGGTTCACAAAGGAGCCGAAGTGACTAATTTTCACCAGTTTGGGATTTATTTTGTTTAGTCGCGTAAGTCGCATTACCATCTGAGTAAGATAAAGTACTTCATTAGCGCGTTCTTAGGGTTGCTTTAAATTTTGGTCAGGTTTCTTGAGAACAAAGATCAAACGTGCGTTTTTATATGCAGTGTACGACAAAGCTTTATTCGCGCTAGTGGTTTCCAGACTTGTACGTAGTTCAACTAGTCTACTCAAATTATTGTAGTTTAACTACTTTTCTGAGTAGCTTAGTAACTTTCAATTACATTTTATTTAGGTAATTAGTAATTAACTATAATTACTTTTTTTGAGTAACTTCTACTCAAGTTACAAATTACTTTCGAATTTTAGTGGTTGTTTCGTTTTGCCTATCAACAAACATTCCTGCACACAGGAGATAAGATGTTGGAAGATCAGGATTAGCGGGATCTAGCGCCGAAGACTGGCGTTTCTTTGTGTCCCGAAGCTCAAGGAGACTTGACCCATTTGAAGAAAGGGCTGGTCCCCGCTTCTCCCCAACGTAGAAACTCTCGCCCACTACAGGAGGTGCACACACTGCATCCCCATTCAAAGGAGGCAACAAAATGCAGCACCTGCTTTGAAACTCCTCTGGTGCTCCCGTAGTTTGTGCTGTACTCGAAGAATCGCGTGCTAAAGGGCAACGCAAAGATTACCTTTTTGCGTTGCCTTTCCTCTCAAAACTCAGAATATGCAGATCTTCAAAGATTCAAAGATCGTTCGAGAAACCTGTAGTAATACCCCCAACGTTTTTATCTAAAAAATAACAAACAGGCAGTGTTGGGAAGTACTCTATGTACATGGTACTTAAAGTACTACTGTTTAGAAAAATTGTACTTTACTTAAGCAAATTCTCTGAACATGTACTTCTATTTTCCGAGGAAAGTAAAACTCCCGACTTCAATGTACATTCCCCGAATTCGAAAACAAAAAATGGCGGTATTGTCGTGTGAAAACGCGCTCTTTCGAGACGTCATCTGGTCATTTCTCTGAGTGAAGTAATGGCGGCGGTAAAACCGATGGAAATAAGTGCCTTATAAGTTGATTGTGTCAAATAGCTCGTCAGCGAGAGTAAAACAACTACTCTGCGGCGACTTGACCAAATACAATATTTGCTGCCATTTCCGTAAAAAACTGATGCACCTCCGATTACCCCTGTAGCAATGCATACCAGCTAAAAAAACACTGTATAGGAAATGAAAGGGCACCATGAAATAATGTGTTAAACGTGCTTGCACTTTACCTTGAAATATATTGTGTTTATATACGTTACTTCAAGTACATTGCACCCGGTGTACTTACCACTTTACTTGAAGTACATAACCTCTCATTTACTTTGTACTTTACTTCAAGTACTTTTTAGATGTACTTTACACAACACTGTAAACAAGCAAACACTGTCTAAAAATCAAACTGAGATAGTGTTAAACCTCGAAGTAGAAATGACACATTCGCAGTACATCATTGACCAAACAAACAAGAAAGTACAAAACTATTAGGCACGCAGAAGCAGAACCAGCTATTAAAGCATTTCTGTAGAAAAAACAAGCCGATTCATATTTGGCTAGCACAATTTCGCTAACGGATCGAAACCTCTGTACTTTTTTTTACAATAAAAAAAAAACATATAAAAGTGACTTCAAAAGTTATTCGCTACTTTTTTACGGTAATTAGTACTTTTCTCAATTACATTCTATTTGAATCATTTCTACTCTACTCAAATTACTTTTGACGTCAATACTCAGTAACTTAACTTAATTAATTTTTTGAGTAACTTGTACATGTCTGCTGGTTGCATACCGACCAGAAAGATGATTCGCGTGCTTTCATTGTCGTATAAGCGTAAAACCAAAATGTTACATAAAAAAATCACCAACAGACGAGCAGATAGACGAGGTTGCTTGGACATTGTACCTTCACTCGTCCTAGTTTTTTTTGTTTTTTTTCGTTTTCTTTTAAACCGCATTTACACCGGCAATGTAAGCAGTCGCGCAAAGCAAAATTGCACCGCGAAAAAAAACAAAAAAAACGAAACATTCGATGGTTACAATGACGTGCGCGATGAACGAGTTCAACGCCTTCGTAGGCGACTGGTTTCTCAAAAATCTCGCTCCGAACGTCGTTTATTGGCTCAGCCGCTCCGCGACTAGATCCCATCGCAAAACGTCGGGTCAGCAAGCGACTGCTCAAATCGCGTCGCGTTTTGCGCGCGATGGTCGCTTAGGCGATGAACGTTATCACGCGACTAGATCGCATCGCCGGTGTGAACGCGACTTTAGGAGTTACGGCTACCAACTAGTCCAAAGGTATAATCTGCTGCTGAAGTACAATCGCCTTTGCGATCGTTTCGCGAATGTGGTCCTACCATTGGAATGAACGTAACGTAAGAGTGTTTCAGGAGTCGTAACAAGGAACCATCCTGCAGAAGTTTGTGAAAACACATTATTGCGTATTCCGGTTGTTTCACCTGCTTTTGTTTCAGTTGCCCCAAAATTTATAGTTTCCCCGTGTCCTAGTTCTTGAGTTCAAAGGAACTTTTAATTATTGTTTTATTCTTTATCCGGAATACGCTTTCCTAATAATAAATAGATAAAGGAAGTGCCCAGGCAAGCTGGAGAACTATTTCCATAGAACGGGGTGTGTAGTTTTACATTTTTTTAAATTTATTTGAGACGGTGCGTGTGTGGCTGATTTGTTCCCAGTCTCGAGTTGATTATTATGAAGAATATAAATAAGTTATACGGTTAAAGAGTAAGTGAACCGTTTTCGGCGAAGTGAACTTTATATAGCTATTCACATCACCACTCTGACATTACCCAAAGTATCACGCAACCAGGAGAAAACCAGGCAGGTTTTTACTAGGCAGAACCTTAAAAATAAAAGGTTAAGGGCTAAATATCTTATTGAATAAAAAGGAGACTCGATTTTTTTCTAGACGTTTCCAGATTTACGTTAAAAAACACTGACACTAAACACTAATAATAGACCTTAACATTTAACGTGAAATATTTAGTTTTACGACAAGGGCATGAGGATGGGTCCGTCGTTTCCGGGATTTCCATCGACAGTCAAGACTTATATTATACTCCGTCCCACAAGCAAGCCTGCTATCAATTCTTCGAAAGACCACCAAACAGCAGGGTGTCGTAGCTTTCAAAAACACAGCCGGCATGAACCTGGATATTTTGTTTGAGCTCCTACGTGTTTACCTGACGGCAACGGTAGTGTCGCAAGAGAATGCTTCATGTGTACAAAGGAATAGAGTATGCATTAGGTCACGCGTGGCTCCGTACCTCAACGATGTTTTCCTAGCAGCTTGCGGATGTGCCGTTCAAAAAGATTGAAAGATCCAAGGATTGAAGGCATCTTCAGGTACGTCAAAGATTTCCTAATTCTATCCAACACAAAGGTAGATGACGAAATGGACGGGTGCCGAGACACAGTGTTGCGATGCTTTGAACAGGGCTGCTTGGGGCTAAAATTCACCCACGAACACTCCGTGGATAATTTCATAAAATTCCTGGACCTGGCATTATAATTCCAGGGTAACCACGTGTGCTGGAGTTACCAATCCAGGTTACGCGAAGGCTTTCTACCTTTTAAATGGAAACACTCCAAGAATGTAAAACGCGGGGTGGCCAACACAGCCCTTAATCCACCCTAAAGAACACCTGTCACCATCAGGTCGAGCGAAGTTTTAAAGCTCAGGTCTCCGGACTACAGAAAGCTGGTTATTCAAAATCGCTCCTGGTAGCGATTTGCAAGCACGTCTGCAAGACCATCAAGCGCAACTTCAAGCGCACGGATATAACCAAAAGGAAAAAAAAGAGTCGACATGCGGTGGAGATAGCGCTTTATGCTCACGGGATGACCCAGAAGTTGAAAAGGTTGCTGGACGGCAGGGCGTTCAGGTGGTGTGTTCGGCTCCAAGCAAGGCCTATTCCAAGTGTTGCAGGGGTAACGAAGTGCGAAGTAACAACGAGAGGATGTGTGGCACAGCTCACAGGTCTCAGCACGCCCTGTGTGAGAAGGAGGTGGTGTACCAGATTCCACTGACATGCGGCCGAAGTTGCATTGGACAAACCGGCCGATGCATTAACGATCGGACGAGGGAGCACGCTGCATTAGTGAAAACCCTGTCAGCAGGAGGACATTTGCCAACCCATTGTCGTGCGTGTCAACGTTCAGCACGGTTCTATGACGTAAACATCGTGGCAAGGAACAGGACAGAACTGGGACGTGAAATCCTAGATTCCCTTGCCACTGAGGAAAAGGGCGATGGCTGCGTTAGTGCACGTTCTCTCGCACTGCGGGAGATAAAAAAAGTTTCTTCGGGGGTTAAATATTCGGTGAATTAGGAAGGAAAAAGAAGGACAAAAGAGAATATTTCCTTAAGTGGGGTTCGTAGTAGAAGAGGAGGAAAAAGAAAATCAGTTATTAGTCCAGCGGTGTGTATGGTCTTTTCTTTATGTGCATGTTTATTCTAGTTCAGATGGCCTTACTTGAACCTGACGTCCATGTGTACCTTCGTAAGCTGTTTATCAACGTTGCAGCTAGATTTACCCAGAGCCACCGGTGTTACGTTTTTTCTCAAGAAACAAAATAATTCATAATTTATATTCGACTCAAGAGACAGTTATCTTCTGTTTGGGTCGCCATTCTCTCGTAGTTACAGGCTCGTATAGTACAACAACTCCATAAATACCAAAGGCCATTCTGTACCCCTCCACCCGACAAAAGCCGATGACGAAATAAGAACATTAAGCATAATATAAATTTGTGGGCTCCACCGCGTTAAAACGCCCCCGTATATCACACCGATTGAACTCGCAACAGCAAAACCAGCGCGAGTTCCCATCCTAGCCTAAATCATTCATCCTTAACTGAAACTTTTTCTCGGGTTCTTCACCTTTCAGGTTCGCGACCTCCTCTCTCTTCTCGGCTAGATGGCTTATCTTTTTTAAGTGGCACGCGTTCCCGCGAGTCCTCCTCGGAAGGATCCTCGGCATCCTCGAGAATGTCTCGCAGCTCCGCTGCATAATAAATGGCGCGGCATATTGAGATACACCCCTTTCGCGAAGCTCGGAGCGTATACCAGGCCAGTGTATAACACGCCGTAAGCTAGCACGAGCCGCGTGAGCCGCATCGTCGGCGGCAGGAGCGACGGGATGCCCTGGCGGTGGGTCTAGGAGGCTTCGAAACCGAAACTAAAAAAAGAACCGGCTCATATATAAGGCGATAGAGAGATGGAGATTGAGAGGAATCGAGAGAGAGAGAAGAGCGTGGCAGGAGACAGGGGGCGCCACCTCTGGCCCCGAATCGGCCGTAGTGTAGAGGAAAGGGGGCCGTGGTAAAAGCATTTTCGTGTCGCTCCATCGACAGCGGGGTGCGATTTATCGCATGGCCGGCTTAAAAAATGGATGAATGAGCTCTGTGTGTGCCTCGTTTTCTTATATAGAGATTTATAAACGTCTTTATAAACCTGTTCACGCTGCCGCTGTCTCGCAGACGATGGCCGAGGAGACTCGCAGTTGAAAAAGGTTCCCGCCAAGTTTCGGGCAGTTGAGGTGTTCTAGCATTGTATTATAGTACCACAGAGGTCGATTAAGGCTACCTCTAGAACGCCATTAGAGTGATCGGAGGTTTCATCTTAAAACAGTGCAAAAATGCCCTATGTACAATACGCGCGCTTTTTGTTTGAGGAATTAAATAGTTACGAAGTGTTCATATTCACCTGAAATGCTATAAAAATTAAGCTTTGATAAAGCTTTATTTTTTCGAAGGGCGGGGGAAGGCGAATTTAGTTAAGGGACCGAGTAGGTGATTCGAGTCATACCTCACCGTTGTGCATTTTAACATATATTTTTATTTTTTTAGCATTCCTTTAGTTTATTTGTAAGGTTGATCACATGTACTTTATTACGATACCACGTATGTTTATCCATACAGTTACGAATAGTTAACCACGTGGGCTTGCTCAAATCCCAATAAAAGCGGCAACAAATATTTTATCGATTGAGTTAACCATTATTATCTAGTTTAACCTTTAAGTGGCTCTTTCAAACGTTACAAAAGTATCAGTTCTCTAAGCTAAAATAAAATAGGGCACCGGCAGTTTCTTTCGATTTATTCAACTAAAAGACACCAATAAACAATTTACAGAACTCATTTAGCGCTCCCCCTCAACACTGGAAAACTTAGAAAGCCAAGATTTTATTAACCTTCCCTTTCTGGGACTACGGCGAGGGATGAATTGAAACAACGAAGCTAAACTCGACCGGAGAGACGTCATCATCGAGACAGAAAGAGTGAGATAAAGAGAGAAAGAAAAACAAACAAATATAAAAATAGAAAGGAGAAAAAGAAAAGAGAGAGAGAGAAATAAAAGACGTTTACAATCGCCTGTAATGTCGAATTAGAGCGCAGCTCTTGAGGAGGAGGAGGGAAGGGTGCTGAGGGGAGAAGGTGGAAAGCCCCCACTACTAACATGGGTGTGTGTGCTTAAAGGGATACTACAACGAAATTTCGGCGCTCATTTTTTTGGTCTATATGTGTTCAAAAGAGCAGTATCTCATGGAACATACCAATATCTTGTTAAAAAGTCTCGAAAAGGAATTTTAAAACGAATTAAACGATTAGCAAAGAGCACCTGGTGGATGTCGCTAACGCCTCGTTTGTAATGCTCGTCTAGGAACCTTGACAGCTAGTGACGGAGGCTGTCTCGTCTCCGGCCACGACGAGAGAAGGGGGATGGAGGAACTCCCTCTTCCCGAGAATCCTCTGAGTGTCGCAGAAGTCGCTATTGTCCCCCTACAAAATTATAGAAGATTAACCCGTCACTCAAAATTCGCTACAAAAGCAGCCGCTTCGGTGGCTGGAACGACTAGGCCATCCTCTCGACGTCAGCATCGCCGTAGCTTTTGCTCGTCTTGAGACGACCTACGTCACGATTGCGTTGGATATCACGTGCTCTAAGCTGGGCCTTCTCCGAGCGCTTGCCAGAGTGGGCCGTTTATAACGAAAAATACAGCCACCAGGATCAAAATACAAAGAGTGCGATTGTCAATTACGGATATTGCGGAGCATATTCAACCAATTTTTGAACACGACGGGAATATTTCACAATTACGTTGAAGCATCCCTTTAACGCCGTCACAGAAAATGCACATCTTTCTTGAGAGAATCCCGTGTAAATTTGGCGGGAATTTAGCGTGGCAATTTTTTCCTCTAACTTTAGCGGGGAATTTTGCCACTAGATTTAGCGGGGAAAATTTTTTTCCGCTACATTAAGCGGGGAAGTTTTTTCCCGCTCAATTTAGGGGGAAAATGTTTTCCGCTAAATTTAGTGGAGAAATTTTTTCCACTAGATTTAGAGTGGAATATTTTCCGATAGTGACGTCACATCTGACGTCACCGGTGGCGTCATTGATTACGTCGTCAGTGACGATGACGATGACGTCATCACGATAACGTCAAGTGACGTCACTGGTGGTCCTTGTGACGTCACGTGACGTCATCGTGATGACGTCATCAATGACGTCACGCGTCCTATAATGCACCGCGCGGTTACGCCGACGGCGACGGCGACGCCGCTCAAGCCGGAAAGGTGCGCCTAGCTGCGCTCTAAAAAGAGAAAGAAAGAGCATGGAGTCGACACACAGAAATGGCGGAAGCAAGAAGGAAGCAGACAAAATCAAATGAGAGGAGTCAGCAGTAAAGAGCGGTAGCACGCGGTAATTAGCAGAATGGGACAAAATCGGCTTAGGGCCGTGATTAGTTTTGGCTGCCGCACGCAGAGAGGAAAGAGCTGGGCCCGCTGAACCCAACAACGCGACAAGAAACGACCACCAAAATATACACGAGAAGATAGGGAGGGAGAGATAGAGAGAGAAAGTGAGGTGTGTGCTCGCCGTCCGAGACTCCGCGGTCAGCGATCGCGGCACCCGGCGTGCCAGTTTGAAATTAGGAATTCGAACCACGGCACGCCGCGATCATCTCTTGTCATCGTAATGAATAAACGCTCGTGCCCACTGCTTCGATCGGCACCTGGCTCGTCTGTATGCGCATGTCCGTGTCGGTGTGTATGCGCGCGCGTGCGTGTGCGTGTGTGCGTTCGTGCATGTGCGTCTGTTCGTGTGTGTGTGTGTGTGTGTTGTGTGTGTGTGTGCGTGTGTGTGAGTGTGTGTGTGTGAGTGGGTGTATGCGTGGCCCCGCGTGTACCTGGCCACACGCATGCCGTGCAGCCGACGCGTAGTACGTGGTCTCTACGGGGATAACCCAATTTGTTGGAGTGTCCGCTTTTCTCTTTTTCTCGCCTTCTCTCTGCCGCCTTTTCTCTTTCTTGCTTTCATTCTTTTTTTTTTTTTTACTCTCTGTTCCGAGCTTTCCGCAGCAAGAGGAGAAAAATCTACCTCGAGGTATAGATAGACGTGAAAGTATCAGTGGAATCGGTTCCGACTCTGTGCGTTCGTTATTAATTTTGACGTTTTGATACGTTGTGCGAGGAGGTGTGTTCGATTTGGTTCTGCTAGTTGGGCGTACCAAGCCGACTAGCCCATCGGGTGGGAAATCATACAAAAAATTAAGGGTAAAATTTAGAGGCGGGTGTAACTGGCGTCGGCTTTAGGTGGCGCAAACTACCGCCCGATACAAAGGGTAGAGCTTGTAGTATCTGTAACTTCGTTAATTCTTCCGGAACCCACGTTATGCACAGCGGGTACAATTACGTCACTGTGCCCAGCTCCGATTGGAAGGATAGTGGCTACAGACGTTTTCGCCCTCCCTCGCGTGGGCGCTGCCATCTTGGCATCACGTGACGTGTCCGCCATAATGTGACTTCATCTCGGCGCTCCTCTCTGCCCTCCGCGCCTTGGCGAAGTCGTTGTATTCGTGTTTTTCGCCACGTTTCACCTCGATATTTTGCCTTGCTTTGTAAAGTGTCCTCCGATACTCCTGCACTTTATTCTTCTGCACCTCTGCAGGACTTCTGTACTTGATTTAATAACAGGTTTTGACTATTTGCACCGTCGGCTTACCGGATACGTGTGAGGAAAGGAATCAGCTTTAGCACTGGTGCACATTTAGTATGTAGATGACTCTAAGACATACGAGGGTTGAGAAGCCAATTATTTATGAGAGCGCAAATTTGCTTTAGTGATAGTGGCTCAAAAAAAGCGCAAGGTATATTTTTGATCACGCATTTATGATCTCAAAGAAGAAGGCAAATATAGTCAAGAGAAGGAGCTACAATGTGTGCTTCTTAAAAGCATTGTGATCTGCCTTCATAACAAGCCCAAAACAGTTGCTTTTGATTATACGGGGGAATCGTTTATGCGGTATAAACATTCGCTTGATCCGCTTATTTAAGCATTTAAAGAAACTATACACTGTGCTAGGTCCCATGTTTGCAGTCATTAAATTTTCTTGATATCCAGTTCAATGAATTTATTTATACACAAAAGGTTGGGCTCACCGGGTGAAAAAACCTGTTAAAGACAGCTGGTGAGCGCCTCACAAAAGCGTCTAAGTAACGCCATATGTAACGCTGAAAAGAAGCCGTCTGCGTGGAAATCGCTTGAGTGCAGCGTTGCCGATGCCGAATTTGCTGTCAACGCCGCTGAAAGCGACGTCGAGAGTCGACAGTCGACGCCCTCACCACCGCGGCATCTGTTCATTCACATAAAGATCTGTGTACACACATCCATGTAGTGGTGCCTGACATTCGACTTTGACAAAGCTTGCTAGAGCTCCATTCTCTTGCGCCACTTAATTTTTATTTCGCAAATTATACGGAAGACAGACGTCAAACTGCACTTGACGGGTTTGTCTCTTATCTCATATTTTATGTACGTTGTAAGGAAATGTTCGTATAACGGAGTTTTCTAAGCTCAACATCGGGAAACGCTGCTAATGAATGATTTAGCAGGGCCGATAGTTGAAACAATTTCCTACTCGGCCTAGTATGGACCACGAAAACATCTCTCGAGCACTTAATTTCTATAAAGAGACCAATAAATATAATATCGCTTCTCTTCTTTTTTTTAGCAATCTATAAGGTTTACCAGTCGTAGATTTTCACAAGACGTTGATGTCCTGGGAAATTGAACAGTGAGCACTAAATTTGCGAATTTGTCCGTTATCTGCGATTGAGCACATTGTTAGTCAGGTTCTCGACCTCCTTTCTTACTGTGTTTCCATGCATTAGTGTCTTCAATAGTTTATTTGTATGGAAGCTAGTGTCAGTCGGTACGTCCAGTACGGCCGTAGACATCGGTAATCCTTCTCCGGCATCATTCCAGTTGTTTAGCTGCTGAACTTGGCCGAGCAACGAACATGATCAGATGAAGGCGGTCGTAAAAACAATTTAGGCTCATAACCACGCGGTGGTTCGCAAGGCGGCCCATTGCCACTGTATGACTGGTTGTGCACTACAAGAGATACATTTGTATCACGCCACTGAGCAAAAAGGACATAACACACCAACACAACCGCGAGCCCGCTGAAAATGAAACCAACGAAACTGAAACCACCTTATGGATGATGATGATGATGATGATGATGATGGTGATGATGATGCGGCTTTTCCCTTTATAACGGGCGAGCTCAAAGAGTCTTCGTGCCCTAGCGAAAAAAACAACTAAAAGCTTCTGCTGTTCTAAATTTTCTTTCACCAGTGTTCCAGACGTGCTTTCGTCCTTCGCACGCACTGCATGGTACAGATGTCAAGCCTGTCTTGTGGAGGAGCGTCTGCTCCGCCCGTATAGAGGTCGTCTGAGTCAGCCGTCGTATGAAAACAATGTGCATACGCTAGCCTCGCCTCTGAGTGAAGTCGGCGATCTACCAGTGGGGTTGGCAGCAGGCACTCACACAAGAGCACTAGGTGTTCAACTGTTTCAGGTACTTCTCTGCCCGCGTGGCGAATCGTGGAAACAACCTTGGGGTCAAACCACTCTCGGTAGGCCAGGGTTTGTAGAGTGCCCTCTCGCGCCTCGAACAGAAGGCGGCTGCCCAAGCTGTTGTCATAAAGCAGGGTTTCAGCCGCGATCAGTTCGCTTGTTTTCGCTGTACAGCAGCAACGTTGGCTTCGCTTGGGCGGCTTCAAACCACTGGAAGACCTCCCTCTCATGTACTCTCCTTCCCACTTTGGCCTCCAACCTCTCACCCGTCACTGCCTCTAAAGGTTCTGCAAAGAAGCTATACTTTTCCTGAAGTTGTAGAGGCGCTTCTGCCACCTTGTTTGTGTCCCAGTCATGTGAGTGTGCACAAAAAGTTTTTTGGCCCATCGATTTTGATGATCTATGTAGCGGAGTCGTGCATCATAGCTTATCTTGCTGGTTGCTTCCCTGGCTTCGAAGCTAGACCATCCTATGTCTCCCTGGACGACTTCGTTAGCCACATTTCCGTGACAGCCCAGAGCCTGTCGTCCAACTGCTCGTTGTCGTCGCTCTAGAGATTCTCGTAATTCACCAGGGACGCACACTACAGCACTGGCGAAAGTCAAGCCCGGAACCATTACTGCCTTCCACACTTCCCGTGTAACTAGGAACCTATTGCAGCTCAAGACACTTCTTTTTCGGAAGACGTTGGCCCCTCGCACAGCTGAATAGCGAAGATGAGCGTGATGCTCTCGAAGGTATTCGGCCATATTGGCTGGAATGACACCCACATATTTATTCGAATCCTGAAACGGCACCACCTGGTCACCCAACTTGAATGTACAGCAAAGCATGTCTTCGGACCCTGAAAAATGTACAATCGCCGATTATTATTATTATTTTTTTTTTTTTGCGTTGAAGCTTATAGGTGTCGCATTGCAGCCTCCGCAGTGCATATATCCGATAGCCGCTGCATAATCTTCCGCTGTCTCAGCCATTAAAACGATGTCGTCGGCGAAGGTGAGCCCTGGCAGTACCCAGTTCACCTCCTCGCCATCCTCTAGGTAGGTTAAAGAGAAGCCCACTCTTGACTGAGTTAGCCTATCCACCATAGAAGCCACGTAGAGCATGTAGAGGAGCGGGAAAAGCGGACACCCTTGTCGAGGTTCCCTAGTCACTATCACGTCTTCGAATTCTACCCCTTTCATTTCTGCCCTCACCTTATGGCGTCCCGTGTGCCAGCTCCCTCTGTCCGCCGGTCAGGGAACTACTAAGATGAAAAGGTCTATAGGTGCAAAGACCAGCTACCTTTATCTCTATCCAGAGTCTCCCCACCAATCAAAGCAAAAAAGAGCATCGTCTGCTGTTCGGGCATGGGGCTCGGGTTCGAACACCGAACGCGGAACGCCATATCCCGCTCGAGTAGCAGACGACTCTATTGTTCGCTCCGATTGAATGGATACTGTGGGTAGAGACGAATAGCAACTAGTCTTTGCGTCCACCCACTATTACTTCAATTTGAGTTCGGCGCTCTCGTCTTGTTTCTTTCGTTCAGTCTTTGTCCGTATACATAAAGACGAACTCGGTTTTTGGAAGTAGCGACAACCTTCACGGTACCTTCTGATGTGACGTACTCGTTTTAAGAACAACACGGCGGAATTGCAGCACAAATAGTGTGATTTGTTACTCTTGTCAGTTGTATTCTAAGGACGTCACACCATTGCACGAGCAGTGACTCATTTAGATATTAGAGAGTTTTAGTAGATCGTATTCTAGAGCTACGATTTGCTAACGGGCGCTCTTGCCGTCACTTCGTAGCATGGACTGAGCACGTGCCCGCTGGGCTAGCTTTCCGGAGCGTACAATCTACTAAGACAGTCTAATGAATCCCTACGTTTCGGTTCTACAGTATACATATAAAATACCTCCTGCATCATAAACGGTCGATGAAGCGAGCTAGGGGGATGTAAATAATAAGCGTACACCGACTTACAGCGCGCGCGTGAAGGGTTCATCAAGTCGCCAATTTTGTTTTCTTTCTAGATTCTTATATTTAGTTCGACCTCACACACGCAATGCGCTGAGTCGTTAGCGGACCGAGCTACTAATAGATCTCCGGGGTAACTTTAATGACCTTCATTTATATTAACAGCCAGCAATATGCGTGGCAACGTGAAACGGCGTTTGCGTTGCTTGTTCTTTTTTTATTGCTTCTCGCCGGTTCATTATTAGTGTGTTGATACAAATTCATGACGCATCTCGTACCACGTAGTATACGGTTACCACACGCGGCAAGCACTCGACGCGAACGAGCGCGCGTGGTGCTGGAGCGCCATTAGAACCTACATAATGGCGCCGGCGATTATTGACTACTCTCCATTTATAATTACGAGAACGACAGTAAGCCCTTTTCTCTCTTTTCTTTCTCGTCTTCTTCTCAGCAGAGTTTGGTATTATTTCCCTTCCCTTCTCCCTACTTGCTCTCTTTAATGAATTCCGTATTTTGGGGAGGTGGCGCATCACTGCGTGTAGATTGTTATCTGCTCTTCTTTTCCTCCGGACACCATAGTGTTTATGCAAATCAAGTTTCGAACAACGACGACGAACTACGCGCCACCGAGAACCTGGTGAACATTGCGGCGGGGAAGTTGGTCGATATATGCAAAATAATAATAATAAGGATAATAGTAATAATAGTAAAAAGACAACGCGAAACGCCCCGTAGCAAACAAAGTGACCGCCCGAAAATTCCCCGAATTTTTCGGGAGTTTGAAGGACAGGGCAGACAGAAGAGCCTTCGGCACAGCCAGAAACGTCGAGAGAACCGAAGAAAAGAAAAATAAAGAAAACAAAATGTCAGGCAGCGCTTTTCCTCGTTTACGAAAAGAGCAGCCTCTCCTCTGCCTTCTCGTCCCCATCCCCGTCTCTTTTGAGCCAGCTCATTCCGGCAGGGGCTGTCCACGTTCCAAAGCCCTAATACACACACGGGTCGACTGAAAATAGAATACGGACATGGAAGGGAGGGGGGGGGCACGCTTTAATTCCTATGGGGTCTCGCGAGATTTGCGCGAGAAGACGCGCAGCGGAAGAGAGCCGACGGGGGCAACACATGATCACCAGCTTCATTTGCATGTTAGGCCCGTTTCCTAATTAATCCCGTACGCGCAGCACGAATGGCAGGGAGGAGGGGGGCGCAGGCGGTGAACCTTCTCCCACCCTCTCTCCTTCCAACCCACGCTGTCTCCCGACTTTTACGACGCGTGAAAATGGTTTTCGCGCCAAATAAGCATGCTAAGTACACGATGGGAACCCGTTTGGCTCTCGCGGCGGTCGGAACGGCGTTCCCTCCTTTGGCAAAGGGGCGGGAATGTTCATTTGGTGTATACGTAGGTGGTGCCCCAAAACATGATTTTTTTATATTGTTAAGTCAAGTGTATAATTCATGCCAGAGTCAATTTTTTTATATATATATATTTATAAATTAAGATCAAATCACATCAAAAGTATAAACAACAACTAAAAAAATGAATTATCAACAATCTTTATCTTCAAAGTTCTGTAACGAATAAAAGACGTTATGAAAAACAAAAAACGACCGTTTAAATTTGTTTGAGAAAACGTGAAAATCTGTATAGACCTTTGCAAACATCGCCTCCTGCGTGCTACCATCTTTGTCTGCTCGGCTGTGGAACGCCATCTGAGCATCTGCTGTTCACCTGTTGTGCGGTATATCGAACAATGCACATGCGTCCACAGCTCAGTGGCTCAGCATTTTTCGCCCGGATGATAAGCGATGCAAAGGTCTATAATGAGAAATTTAAAAAGAACGTATTGTTTCTTGATTCCCACTACCCTTCTCTACAACATAACCGTGCGCTATAGGCTTGTTGCTCTAGGCCAGGGGGCGCGAGTGCGTAATTAAGACGCCCCCATGTAATGCTTGTATTGAGCACAAAGTGGCGCTGCAGTGTTTGACTATGCACAAGTCGGGTTCGTTTACAAGCGTGTGTCAGACTCCGTCCACGCGCGGTAACAGAGCTTATCAGAGCCGTATATAGAAAGAGTTTGGTCAATGGGAGGAGCGGGCAGAGCCAGAGCGGCAGACATGCGCGCAGCAGACGCGGCTAGAGGGCTTGACATGCTCTCTTGGCTAGAAGCACTATATAGCTCCTACGGAGCAGAGTAGCGCAATCCTTTGATCCGCATGCTTTGCCGACAATATGGCCGACAGAGCTGCTCGGCGCAAGTCCCGTGGTACTCAGGGTTCCAGGAGGCGGGCCGCCCTATGGGAGAACACATGGAGATCGACGCAACACGGCTAATTAAAAATAAACGCCGAGTTCACACTTTTCGAAACTAGTCTGTAGTGAAGTTGGTAATCCACTAAACACTTTATCAAAGTTTTCATAATATCGGACGCGTGTGAAAATTTTGAGAAGGCAATTTCCAAGACAATGGAGTGTGAAGCAGACGATTTTTGTACGCAGCGGAGATGCGACTTTTTGGATTGGCCGGAGCGGGTCACGTGGACGGTGCGGTGTCGCTGTGACGTCGCCGCGTCGTCTGCTGCATGATGCCGCTCAGGCAATATTGTTTTCAAAGTACGTCCTTACATGGCACGAAACTTAAAGCAAATTATTTCAAAATGTTCCTTTATTATGTCAAAAACTATTGACGTTCCGTACATCCCCACAATATTGGAGAAACAACGATTTTCTCATGTTCCCTATGCATTTCTGATCGGAGTTGGAACCCCCGGGCGTTCGCCGCTAGTCGCCGAGAGGTGGCGTTCTAGATTGCGCTACTCTGCTCCGAAGGAGCTATATAGATGCTCTACTCTTGGCCAACCAGAATCCGAAAGGAATCCCTTAGTGGTGGTAGCGAGAAACACTTTTAATGAGAGCGTAAGAGTCAAATGTCGTAACTCTTCGTGGTTGAAAATATGGTGAACGAGATGTTTCGATGATGATCATGCAAAAAGATGGAATTAATTAATGTGCCACTCGAACTCTGCTTTGCTCGGACGGCAGATGCCCGGCCCTCGGCGCCTGGCGTACGGATTACGAGCCGTCATCGAAACATCACGTGCACTATATTTTCCGTCACCTAGAGTTACTCCGACGCAAGGATTAATCTTGTTTATCGCGAGCACCACCAGGGTATTATTCGGGGCTTCTGGTTGGCCACATTCGAATTTGTGAACGCGGCCTGGAACACGCCCAGCCCACTTTCGGCCATGATGCCTCCTCATTTTCCTCCTATACTTCCCAATGAAGAGCCAAACTCTCTCTATATTCGGCTCTGGAGCTTATGAAAGTGCTAAAAAATGTATTATATATTTAAAACAAATGCAACTCGAGCTTTCAGTGTTTTATCAAAATGATAAGAATGCTTCTCTCGATGTTATTTTGTCATTGTTATTTTTCAAAAATTATATCAACCAATGATATTATATGTGCCACCTTGGCGCCCGTGAGCAATGTGAGAGAGCTCAATGACAGGCAAACGAAACGCGCTCGAGAAATATTCGATTTTGTTCGCAAGAGCGCGCTGCCCAAACTTGAGAGCTACAGGTCTATGGAGATCATTGGCATATGGTAGCTGTAGCAAGACAGGTAGGACATGCGCCTTAGCCTGTACACGTAGGAAGTCACCCTTTTCGCCCAGAGGGAGACCATCGAACTGAGGACAGATCGGGTCTTTCTTCGATCCCTGGTCGGGAATGAGCAAAGGAGCGTATATTATGCTTAATTATGAGGGAACGATTTTGTACTATGGTTCGCTTACGATGCCGTCGTGTTGACATGGCCTGTCGTGGGGTATGCACGGACGAATGGACAGTAGGGCGTATGTTATAAAGCCTTTGAAAGAGCTAGAAGAAAACTGAATTAATGTAGCGATGCAGGCGAGTTGGTTATGCATTTTGAAAAGTAGTGAAAGCGCACAATAAAGACGAATACGAAAACGGAGAAGCAAACAGGACAAGAAAAAAACTGTAGCGTAAAAAAAAAAAAAATCGGTGGCCGAGTGGGCAAGCGCACACCAGCTCGGAGCACGTGGAGAGAAGGTTCGCGCTGCAGAACCCAGACGTCCTGAGTTCAATCCCCACCCCTGCCCGTTTCGATCTGGATGAGCATCGCACCGCGTGCGGTCGTCTACCACTACTGCGTGTTGCACGTTAAAGACCCCAGGCTAGCGGTTGTACTCAGTGTTGTACGGAACGGCGTTCCAAGGAACGGCGTTACTGGGACGCGTTCCTTTTAGGAGGAACGAAGGAACGCCGCCGCTCCATTTTGCATCGTCGGAACTGGAACGGAAACTCGTTACAGTTTTACTGGAACGAAAAAAAACGGTGTTCTTTTTTGTTGTTTGTGGGGTAATTTTTATTTTATTTTAAAGAGGGAAATTCTAGAAGTATAAAAAACAATATCTTTACGAACAGCAGGATCTCGTTAACGTTCTGGTTACTTATCTTAGGGTTTATTTTCTGTGGCCCTCGCTTGGTAACAGTCGGGTGCAAGTGAGCTAGTGGACATCGATTCTTTTTTCAGTGCGCGAGACTACGGTACAAGAAGCAAAGGTTTTAGTCGAAAGAAAAGACACAGAAAGAGGGACGTTTGAAACTCAGCTACTTTCTTTGCTTCCACAAATCCCCATTCACCCAGAAATCTAAGGTCGACTAGAGCCATCCCTGAACTTCCACAAAGAGACCTAGAGTTACAGCCAAAGAACGGCTTACCAGACATCAAACACACTGTTGTATCCCGAACATTGGTCACTTAAAAGACACACAAAAATTACCTTTTATTCCGTCTGCCCTTGTCCCCCCTCCTCCCCCCTCTCTCCCCCCCCTTCAAAGTGAACAACGAATCCAACCTTCACGATGAAGGACTTGTAGTTTTCAAGACCGACCTTCCCAAAGCCCTACTCTCTTCTCCACTTGCTCGTCTTGCGGACCGCAACATCGAGAAGCAACTGTTGTTAAGTTCGAACAAGGGACTTTGTTAGATTGAAACGTGTGAGCTTGTTGTAAAACGCTCGTGCAGTGTGGGGTAACACTACATTTGGCTCGCCTGAATCGCCCATCACGAACATGAATATGGTTAGAAGATGAGATCTTTAAAGGTTATCTATCAACAAATGAAACCCTGCTCCCGCTTGTTTTCGTCTCCTGGTGCCCTTCCACCACGGCATTCAAATTCGAATGTTCCCATATGATGGGATAGATAAAGAAAAAAGCTTTCCTCGATCTAATTAAATATGATAATCAGCAAAATACAAATATACCGTATATGTAACGATACGTTTCATTTTTTAACTGCAACGGGAACGTTTTTTTTCACAGATGGAACTTGTAACGGGAACGCGTTCCAAAAATCAGAAGGTACGAGGAACGATCTTTCGTTTCTTTTTTTAGGAACGTGTACAACACTGCACTGGCTAAATCGCTCATCTACAGGGAGTGACTCGTCGCAACTTTGAAATGGCTGACCAACCAGACGCTGTCTAAATATCCCACAACCCCAAATATTCATAAAGCCTTTCGCGTTTTGAAACCTGCTTCTTATTCCAAATCAAAACGTCTGCTGTGCTTTTGTGGCGTGCCGATTAATCTGATGTGATGCAATGTCGCCGGCCACGCAACGCCCCTGACCACCATAGATAGCCTGCGAACTGCCGCGCATTCACGGAGTTAAGGAGGCAGCCCGGCGCTTACTTAGGCGTCTTTATTCCGAGCGAAGGCTACGAAATCGACCTGAGCAGTAACAAAATCGCGTGGCCAGCCAAACGTGACCCGGCTTCTGAGGAGGGCATAGACGTTCACGGCAATTCATAGAATCGGTACGGTCGGTTCATTTTCTAACAAAACGTCTTAGCATTCCGTTAATGTGATACTGTTACCGTTGTTGTAGCTCCCTAGAGCCAACTAGGCACGCATTATCAAACGCATGCGCAGTTCGACCGTGGAAGCTGCGGTAACAAAACGCTAAAACGTTCTATACCTGGTTTGTCCATACCGAAGTGCGCCGTCAAAGGCTGAGAAATGCGGAAACACGGACACACATTCTGAAAGCACTAAGTCACGGCACATTCACTACGCTCGATATAGGTATAGCCGGTCAAAGCGTTCGCACAGGAACACGACAAAGGCCGTGACGTTACGCTTTCGGAGATGCTGAAACTGTAGCAAGAGCGGTAAAGCTTCCAGTCCTAGAGTTTCCCCTTACAACCTGCTCCGCGTTGCGGCAATTTACCAGACATCCCTGCAGTGAAAAAAAAAGTGTCAATAGATGACCTTAAGTGGAATGTAGCAGACAGCAGTCCATACCATATAAAAGGCAAGGCGCGTTCATGACGTCATCGTTAATGGCTCTCCAACACGCCCCAAGCGGCAAACGTGCTGGAGCTGGACGAGAGATGCAGCGTGGATACGCTAGTGATGATGCTTTGGGAGAGGGGGGCCCTAAAGCAGGGGTGCACAACTGAAAGCTTGGGCGGGCCAAAGATGCGTTTATGGAAAAACTGTGCGGGCCGCACCTAGTGCGACGTGTTGCACATTCGGGCTGCAGTCAGGCTTGCGATATCATGTGTCATCGCACTCGTTGCCGTCTTTAGCGCATCTCGCAATGTCACGTCCGTCACGGCAGATCGAAGGCGGTTCTTGTTGAGAGTCATCAGTGAGAAGCTCTGCTCAGAAGACGTACGGGCCATAGAGTTATTACAATAAACGCTAGAGGCTCAGCTGGCGCTAGTGTCTACGGGACTTCCGGTTGCAAATTGAAGCAGACAGCATGCAGTCTACATTTCCAGCCTCCCTGTGTATTCCTATGGGAAAACGCGCATGAATTTTGTCTCTTCGCCGGAAAATAACATGAATAACTTTTGTCATATCGGTTGTAACGGATAGTATGTACCTTTATTGGTATTGTGAAAGTGTAATTGCCTTGGTTACAGCATTTTTCTTTACCTATGAGCGATGTTAAACTTCGCTCTATTTCAGGCCTAAACCCCTGTTTCCAGGAAGGTATGTGAAAACGAGCGACGATTCTAAGCAAACTAACGATCGAAAGGAATGTAGTGTGTGTTCAGGTTCGCTAGCATTTCGGTGGTGCTTATATATTGCTAATATGCCCGTCCTGTCATTGGATGAAAATGACTCCGTCGTGCGCATCTTTACGATCGGTTAAAGAAACATTCGAACGCAGAAAATAAAGCACGTGAGCTACGAAAGGTATGTCTTTTTATTATTTCCCATGTCGGGCAGTTTTTATCGGGCACCTGCTCTCTGGCTCCCCTTATTTGCAAAGATATGGAGCGTGCGGGTGATGCTTTGAACCATTTGAACCCAGAACAAGCATCTTCGCAGTACTTATTTATTGCAAATCTGACTATATTACGTGACTTTCAATTTATTTTGATCGTCTGCAAGCACAAGGAGTTACTTATCCAGTGTTACTGCGTAGTTCTTGCCGTCTCTCTCGGTTTTCTACATGTCCTTCGTTCGTTTGGCACGTATATCCCCCATGTTGGAAAGCGTCGACGCCGTGTTCGCGCTAACAGTGTCCGACAGTGCACAAAAATACACGTACGAAGCCGTTTTAGCACCGTTTTTAATGAGATGAATTTGAAAGAAAAACGCCGTAACTGACCATTTATTTGGTCTGCGTGACTGAGAAATGTTCCAATGTGCCTAGTACGTACGACTTATTCGTGATATTTGCTCTTATAATCGAGCGCAGAGAGAAAATGCACTCGCTTTTTCCCATAGGAATACATTACCGGAAGTCAAATTTAGACTGCTTGCTGTCTGCTTCAAAATGCAACAGCACACTGGCGCCAGCTGAGCCTCTAGCGTTTATTGTAATAACTCTATGGTACGGGCTCCCGAAAAGTGACGGCATTTTTCAAGGCGCGGTCCACCAGGTTTTCGTACATGTTCTTGTCCAGGTTTTTGTAGAACCCATGGAGCTGAGATTCGCGATGCATAGTGTTCTGCGGTGGTGGACACTGGAGGTCGATGAGCTCCAGTGGCATCGTTGGATCGGAGTCCTCCGATCCGACGATGCAACCCTTAACTATCCCAACGGGAAGGCAGAGGGTTGATAGCCTCCATGGTGAAGGAGGGAAGGGATCTGTTTAGAGAGAGCAAGACGTTTTCGCGTTCCGTGTACAGACATGTTGAGACAGAACCACACCATGGACAGGGACGGTTGCACACGCAGTTTGATTGTTGTTAGCGGTGGTTCTGGAGAGGAAAAATTTGAACTGAGAAATCTTAGTTCCTTCGCCGAAGAGTGAGAAAAGTCGGTCAGAGGGTTTCACTGTTGCTTGCCAAGCTGAGCGGGCGCTCGGTGGATTGGATGGCATAGTAAGTAATTTTCTGCGCTGATCCGGGCCACGGGCCGCTAGAAAAGCGCGCGCGGGCCGCATGAGGCCCGCGGGACGTATGTTGTGCACCGCTGCCCTACAGCTTTCAGCCCCAATAGTGAGAAACGGGGGGGGGGGGGAGACTGCGCTGTCATGCAAAAATTGACGGCGCCCCCTGGTTAGTGCTGGACACACATAATAAAGCGAACATCCGCAACACGTTCACGGAACTATGAATAAACGCCAGAGAAACACACGTAAACAAGCTGAAAAAGAAATAATGAGAAACGAAAGAGATGTTGAGAGGCCGTCATTGCGTTCGGCTCCGTTACCAGATAAAGCGGGGGAGCGATACCCGACGATAAACGCGTGCGTGTCCGGGTTTCATCTCGTAGCAGGTTCGCGGCGGATCGCAATACGAAACCCGCTAACGAGCGAAGAAAAAGAAAGCACAGTGCCATGAGCACGCACATACGAGTAACATATAAGCGGTTCGCCCAAGAAGCAATCTAGCCCGCGCAATTCAACCCGGAGAGAGAAGCTTTAATTAACCCACTGCAACTGCGCCCACGAAAAACAAAGAAAACAACAACAGATACAACAAAACAATGCTAGATAAATAAAATGTAACGAATGAAATATAACATTCGCGTTTGGACGCGAGCCAAACCCAACTTTCGCGTAAACAAAACGAACGAACGAAAACGAGCATCAGATAGAGTATCTCACGTGGTGTGTATAGACGCGTCCTTACGCTTTGCTGCCACTGTGCCCAGCAGAGAAGGAAATATGCTTCGCAATAATTCCTATACGGGAGTGAGCTAAAAGCGAGAGGGATAAAAAAAAGAAGAAATGGGGAGTATGGGGAGAAAGTAAGATTGCCCTTCCGCAGCCGAAACCGTGGGACTCAATTACCCGAGCCTCAGTTACAGTGTGCGTCAAGCCGCACAGCCCTCGAGAGCGGCACAGCCGATAATGTAGTCAAAGGAAGGGAGAGAGGGGGGGGGAAGGTAAGAGCCCTAAGAGCTGCGTGCCTAGAAGCTTGTTGGGGAAGAAGGGGAGAGGGGGGATGTTTGCAACACCCAGTTTCCTCTCTGTGTGTCTGTTATCATCTCGCGGCGGACTATTGGTGGTGGCGCTCGAGTCCGCTGGATTTCCCACAGGTGTAATTAATGCAAATTAAGATGTAGCACGCTAAAGAACAGGCGTGCTCCGCTTTTGTGTCGGAATCCCTATTTTTTTAGCTTTTACTTTTTTTTTTTCGCTCGCAACTGATGTTTCTCCTTCTAGGCTTCCCTAGCTTTGTACTGGTCGAAGCTGACTCTATGTTATTTATTTATTTTTTCTTTCTGCGTTGAGACTGCAGCCTCCTTTGCCTAGCGTTAAAGTTTTTGAGTGCCCAGAAAAGTCAACCCATTTAGCGCCTAATCTCGGCCAAATCCTGGGTCCTTAATGTGTTTTCCTTAATAGAAAACGGTGAAAAAGAGAGAATGGAGTTTTTTTTTTTTTCGCCCCTCAATTATCAGGCACTTTCTTTTTTGTTAATTTTAAATACGGATAATAGGGGGAAAAAAAGCTGAACTGTTAGAATTTTACATTTCTCATGAAAATACTGAAGTAAACTTCAAGCTTGGAAATAATGACGGAAAAAAGTGTTGCGGAGACATCTTGAGCGCGAAGGTTTATGTTTTATTTAGGAGAATTGTTTTGCAAGTGTTGGAACTCATATGACTATCAAGCAAGCTATAGAATTCCGGAGTCGAGGCTACTCAAAAGTCGTCGATAGTAAAATCTAGAGCGGCGCTGGAATTTAAAACAATGAAGAGATCCACTGGCGGATTTGCGGTGGATCGAAAGCACTTAGCTCTACACGTTTGTCTTCAGACACTGTTTAATATTGTTTGCACGCGCTAGAAAAAAATTGCGCGACGATCACACGCCGTAATGCGTTTAGACAGCGACAGCTGTGGTGCTTATTCGACGATATGAATATGAGGATCGATTGACAATGCGCCGATCGTGCGTCTTACGGTGATCTGATATTCATATGACGTTGCGTTGATTTAGCGTTGATAAGTTGCTGAGGAATAAATTCTTTTTAAGGTCATGATGTGTTTTCCCACCAAATTTAGCGGGGAAGTTTATTGCTGGATAAGTCACGTGACGTCAATTTTTCCGCTATATATAGCGGGGACCCTGAATTTGTCTGTAGGTTCCGTGACGTTCAGGTCACGTGACCTGAATTTTCCCGCCAAACTTTGGCGGGATAACTGAATTGGTGCATAGGTCACGTGACATCACTGTTTCAGCTAAATTCAGTGGGGAAACTGAATTGGTGCATAGGCCACGGGCCACGTGACGTTGATTTTTCCGCTAAATTTAGCGGGGATAGGTGTGTATGTCCCGTGACGCCAGGTTGTGTGAGCTCCATTTTCCCGCCAAATTTTGCGGAGAAGCCTTTCATTTACACTTACGCCGTCGCAAAATTGGGAAGACCATGGCCGGATTCGCGGAACGGGCAAACGCGATTCAGAGCAGGGGTTTCCCCAGGAATAGAAATTAGCGGGGGGGGGGTTGTGGGGGAGGGGGGCATTGAGAATAGAGGAGTCGTTGCGAATTAATAAGGTGCCTTCAGAACAACGAGGGGTGTACACCCCTTGTTTTTCATTGATCCAGATATCAGTGTTTTATCCTTTCAGGAACGTATACTTACACGTTGTATTGGTGTCTTTAGCTTATCAATAAACCTCTCAAATTTTCAATAAACACTGTCGGTGACCAACGAATTGACTCTTCGTCAATATAAACTTCACCTACGGACACCTATTACGCACACACATACGCACTTGAGAACGAAACAAGAACGTCTGTAGTATACATTGTAAGGCGACGCTAAGCCTATTTGCAGCGGCTCGCGCAGAGGGTGCGGCTTCCCATACAGATTCTGACCAATATTTAATTTGTCAAGCTCGACGGCTCGAGAGCGGCAAACAGCCTCTGCATAAATAATGGCGGCCAGTAAAACGCACCGCGCATTTCCAACGAGGCGGGGCGCTCATGCGTACGCACGGTCGTTTAACGCATTACTTGCTCCGCCGAGCACCGTTAGTGGATTCGTATATGGACCGCGAGGGAGCGCTCGGCGTTTCCGGTCTTGCACGTGCACTTCCGGCGATCGGCATAAGCAGTCTCCGCAATGTCGCACGCGCGATCGTTCCCAGCGTTGGTGCGTAATTAATGAAGTGGACGTCGTACTGGGAAGATTAGAGATAAACCTGCGGGGGAATATGTTTGAAACGCAACGACTACACTGGAGTGTGTGGATCACTTTCAAATAGTTTTGTGTGCGCATCTTATACGAGGCTGACTCAAAAATTATCGGCACTCTTTCTGTAGTATGTATTTTAATTAAAATCTTTCCAAACTCAAACCTGTAATGAACTACTGCATAGGCAAACACTTGGCTGACATGCAAACGAGTTTTTACATAATCCACTGTCACGAGGCTGTCCCAGAATCTCTGGATCTTGGGAAAGCAGCGCCATTGCCTTCCTGTCATGCTAGCCGGCCGCTGACAGATACCGACACACAGACGATCAAACCACGCAAGTTGAGTGGCTGATCTGTCGCAGTCAATCGCCATTTCGGTCCATACAAATCTTGGAATCTTTGAAAGGGTCGTTCTGAATCAGTCGCGCCAAAATCACTATATGGAGTGTCATCGCATTGAAAGCGTTCCTCGCCAGAATAAGCGTCTTTGGTAGTGTTTATACAATCAGCTTATCAATCATGCTTATCTCCGCCGATCTAATACAATGATACTAATCTTCTTGCGTATTTGAAAACAGGAAAGTTATCTTTCGATGTCTCCAAGCACCGACGCCGCATGGGGCGGCGGTACGATGATGTCCACTTGCTTCGCCGGATTGTGAATGGCAGAATCTCGATCGGTATACAAGAAACGTTTCTGTAAAGCTACCCCAAGTGGCGAATTTATACCGGCTCACCAAGAGTGGAGAGCTCAAAAAGACAGTGCACGTACCATGAACCAAAATGGCGACAATGCAGGGTCGGGGAGCTTGACTCTTCTTTCACAGGATCCAGTTACCCTAGTCTGTCCGACAGAATCCGGTCACGCGTATGCTCATGGTCGTCATCAGTCGTGTACGCGGACAAGCGTCCGGCTCCTTCTTTATGATAAAAGATAAAAGAAATGCGGCTTGACTGAATAATAGTAGCAGTATAATTATACGTTTCGCCTCCCATGCGGAAGGCATCTTCAGCAAAGCAAAGATCAATAAAACGACACCAAAGAAAGGGGGTTTATTTCAGCACTCGGGTTTTGTATACGTACAAGCTGAAACTCGTGCATCCTTCCGCCTTAAGCTTCTGTTTCATTTAAAAAGTCTTCTTCGCGTTAATACACTTTGTTCATACAGTACTTAAAGTTTTCGATAAATATCGCCACCAGACACACCTTCAGACCGCAAAAACAATAGCTCCCCCCCCTTTGAGCAAATCACAAGTGAGGCAAGCAGCGTTTTCGCATCTCAGTCACAACCAAACTGACTGAACACGTTCAAGTCTGCACAGCATTGTCCGGAGAGAGCTTGGAAGCAGAAAACTGATGAGAACAAAACATTTTAAGATAACCGGAGAGCGAAAAATCTGTTGAATCACCCTCGTACCCTAGGCCGATTTGAGTAAAATAGACCGGATTTTGATGGACCTTTTAGAGTGACTGAGAGCCTAAGATCCGCAGGACGTGATTGATCATGTTCGCTCTTCTTGTTTCGTGATTTGTTCTTCAACGTTTTTATCGGCCAACTCTACAATCGAATAGGCTGTGTAGCGATAAGAAGACGCCCGTGACTCGCCACTACCTGCGTTTCTTAATGTGCCAGCGACCCTAGTAGCACTTGCAACGTTTGCCTGTCTTGATGCGTTGGGTGCGTACCAGAGCTACTAAACACGCTACAATTAAAGTATCAGCACTTTGTGCCTTGATTTTGTTTTCGTGGGCCCCGCCATTTGTGTGCCTAGCTCAGAGAGGGCGCAATTGGCGATCGGTACCATTCCAGTGTGCAACTTCCGGAACTTTAGATACGGTGTTGGGAAGGAAGGTGGAGCGATATGGCGGTTTGCTTTGTCCCGAACGGTTTCAACTAGGGCTGGGCAATTGATCGATTAACCTTCCGATTAATCGATTAAGGCTTTAATCGCGATCAAATTTTTTAACCGGTTAATCGGTTTTTTGATCGGTACTCAAAAGAAGTCCGTTCCCAGCCAGGTGATATGAGCAAGGTTCAATTCTCGCGCTCGCGAAGCGTCACGTGTTCGAGGATATACATTACAGTTCTGCCGAGGCCCGACGAACAAGCCGGGCCCGCAATTGATCCCTGCGCGACCGCGAAACTTCACGTGTTGAGGATCTATTACATATCCTGCCCAGGCATGACAAACAAGCATAAAAATAAGCTGGGAAGCTAACAACGCCATGGTTACTTGCTCCAGTATTCGGCACGTAAAAATGGACGAGTTCACGAGTATGAAAGGCAATTTCGCTGGAAAGTTTGGGTTTAAAGTAAACTCCAGCGGTGAAGTTTTTAACTCGAAGGAAGTCCACTGCATCATCTGCAAAAAGCCGTTTTCGTAGAGTGGAAGCGTAAGTTCGCTTCAGTATCGCCTACGAGTGAAGCACCTATGTAGCTGCAGCAAGGACCATCCGCCAAAACGCAGACAACAATCAACGCCTTCTCATCGAGGTTCCTTTCTCTGAAAAAAGAAAGCATCGCCCAAGTTCTGACTTCTTGTCTTCCTGTCGGAGAATATGGACAAACTTCTTTGTCTTCGGAGCTGGAGCAAAAATATGTGAGTCTTTGAATTGTTGAACTATATGTATCCTCAATTCTAAATGTCCTTTGCGCCGTGTAACAGAGAGTAAAATAGGTCTTGAAAGGCAAGACGAGTTGTTGCATTCTTTTTAATATATTATTTATAAAAATTAACGCAACCGATAATCGTTAATTAATCGATTAATTAATCGATTAATTAATCGATTAAAGGTGGCGATTAATCGGGTTAAAATTTGTAATCAACGCCCAGCCCTAGTTTCAACATTTCGAAAGGACAGAAGACTGTTTCCGCGATACCGGATAAAGATTCAAATTGCTGGCAACAGTGGTATCAAGCAGCACGATCTAGGCTAGGTGGCGCAAGCTATTGCCTGTTACGAAAGGTAGAGCCGTTAGCATCCATCCACCCATCCGGTGGTTGAAGTCAGAGCTGTAAATGGAGAGAGTTTGCACATTCATTGGGAACTATAGGAGGCAAATGAGGAGGTGTCATTGGCCGAAAGCGGAATGGCCGTGTTCTAGGGCATCTTCACAAATTCGAATGTGGCCAACCCAAAGCCGGAAATAATACCCTGGCGGCGGTCGCGAGAAACAAAATTAATAATTGCGTCCGTGTAACTCTCAGTGACTGAAAATATGATGCACGCGATGTTTCAATAACGGTCATCCAAAATCACTGTGGAAGAGAGCAACTACCGGAACGATCGACATATTCCGCACGCCAGGCGCCGAGGGCCGGGAATCTGCCGACCGAGCGGTCACACTCTGCCCGCGCAAAACAGAATTCGAGCGGCACATTCGTTTCTTACATCTTTTGCATGGTCATAATCGAAACACCAAGTGCACCATATTTTCAGCCACGAAAAGTTACTACATTTAATCCTTACGCTTTTATTAAAAATGTTTCTCGCTACCACCGCTAGGGGTTTTTCTTTCGGCTTCTGGATGGCCAGAAGAACATGCCAAGCCCTCCATCTGCTTCTGGTGCACGCTCTGACTCCGCCCGCTCCTTCCATTGACCAACCTCTCTGTATACACGCATCTGGTTGAAGTGTGGTTACCCAGCTCACATGTCAAAGCGGATTCCCGAAGCAATTGCCGGCAGAACAGCTTTTCGCATACTCGACTGTAGTCTACGAATACTTGAAAGGATAAAAACATCGAAGACGTTAACGGAAGCAGAACCGTCCCATTCTTGATGTTTGTATCCTTTCAAGTGTTCATATCCATTCACCAACACGCTCGTTTTCAATTATGACTGCACTTTGTAGACATTAGCGTGAGCAAAGGGAAACAATAATTGTATCCAGTTAGGCGCAAAAACAAACAAACAAAATAAATTATGATGATGTGAAATAAACGCGGTGAAAGTTCGTTGTCGGAACGCGCTATCCTTCAACATTCACGGCTGTAGCGGCTAATTATTATGCTCACCGATCATGGAGAGCTGTTCGCTGCGCATCCAGAAAAAAATAATATCTGCGTAGCTTCAAACGGAGAAAATTGTGCACTGGTCTACATACGCTCGTAATTCCGATTACAGTGGTCATACAATAATCTCCTTGAGTTAGAAATGGTGTCTGGCCTATCCAATGGTGTCTGGCCTATCCATCGTAAAAAGGACATGGGTTGTAGGGATACATAGCTTATGCACAGAAAACGAACTTCGCGAGTTAGACTATGCCGTAATAATTTTAATTGAGAGCCTGATAGCTCAGACAACTTGTCCCTCGTATAATCACTTTCGACAAGTACCAGTGCTGCAGTTACTGTAGTCAGGGTCAGCTTCAAATACTATACCATTTAGATTCCGAGGCGAAACATAGTGTGCGGATAAAACAAAAGCAAACTTTCTGAAGGCTCGTAATAAAAAGAAAAAACTTGATACGGAAAGTAAATAAGGAACAAAAAAAAGAAAAAGAAAGAAGTAAAACAATTAAACGCTTGAAGAGAAGATAAAATACTAGGAGAGAAAATCAGATTAAGAGCCACAATCGCTGTCTGCTCCGTGTTTGCTTCAAAAGGCCCGGAGCGAAAGGAAAAGTCGCGACCGGGAAAGTTATTATTTTGGACGAGAATCGAGACAATTTATCTTTCGAGCTCCCAATCCGAGCTCACACTATCGATGCCCAGGTCACCCATTCGATAACTGTTTTCTTGCCGCTTTAGTTTCTCGCTTTTGTCTATCTTCTCGCGAAAGTTCAAAACCCGTCTTTTGTTTTCCTTCGCGCGTACTTCGACTAGAAGCAAAACGCGTCGCTTTCGCGGCAAGGCGAACGTGTGCCTCGTAGAGCAAAAGCCAAGCGACCTATAAACTAAATGCTTGAAAACCAGTTTCAAGTGTATCATTTCTAAACGTGTAACCTATCGGGAAAAAAAACAAAACCGACAGGCTTTAGATGCCTTTTGCATTGGACTGTCGTATTCCTGCTTTAGTTAGCACTTCTGCGTATCAAAACTGGTTTCTGAGTACAGGAACCTGCTACAATTACTTGACACGCTGGGTAATGAAAAATAAACTATTAAAATAAATACGCCAATATGGTTTAATTTAATCGCAGTTCTTTTGCTCGCGTGCCGGAAGCCACTGGTTTTGGTTTACGACGTAGACCCCTCATTCTTCCCAAACAAGAAAGCAAAAAAAAAAAAAAAGAATGCAAGTAAAACAGTATTAGTAATATATTTGTTATGTCAAACACCATAGGAGCGACTATGGTCAGTTGACAGCTTAGTAAATGAAAGGCGTGGCAAATGCCGAGCATCTCATTATTGCTCTGTAGCCAATCAGAAAGGGCTATTAGCCGACACAAGAAACGAATCGCGAAGCAAGAAGCGCGGACATAGCATTTCTGCGTTTCTGGAAGCTCTCTAGTGACAACAGCGTGAAGGCGTGCGTATTATGATGTTCACGCCATTTTGCTTTGTTCTTAGTTGTTTTCGTCGTTCTTATTGGCAAATGCAGCAATCTCATTGGCTGCGAAGCCATAATAAAATGGTCAGAGCAAGCCACGCCTTTAGTTTCTTCAACTGTCAATAACTATATATGGGCGTCCCAAGCGGATCTTCTGCTGTAAAACGAGCCGCAAAAATCGGCTCCTGCACATACACTCTAAAAAAGCCGGTGCGTCTGCTTTCCCGCACAACACTCGGAGAGCTAATCAGCGCAACATACGGAAGCAGCTCAGTGAATGACGATGCCGAAACATATGTTTAGACCAAAAACGCAGTCTGAGTTGTGACATTAAGCAATGCGAAACGTCACGCTTGCATTGCTTAATGTCACAACTCAGACTGCGTTTCTTGGTCTAAACACATGTTTCGGCGTCGTCATTCGCTGAGCTGCCTCCGTAAGTTGCGGTAATTGGCTCTCCGAGTGTTGTGCGGAAAGAAGACGCACGGGCTTTTTTAGAGTGTATGCTCAAACTTTCACCGGATATGCACTAAACAGGTCACTTTTACCGTGTGAAATTTCCAGGCGCAGATCTCTTTCTGTGAAAAAAGAAACCGAGAGCAAGCAACTTGCCAAAGTCAAGGATGGCCGCGTTCGTAGACGGCCGAGTTAGCGGCGCTACTTACTCGTGGCGCCATCTCCCGATAGGACCAGCGAGCAGACAACAGAGTGCACTGTTTGCTTGCTGCACCAATCCATAGATGGCGCCCCAAGTATATAGTGACGCTAACGCTATCGTTTGCGAAAGCGCGCAACCTTGACTTCGACAAGTTTTTTGTTGTTTTCTTTCTTACAGAAAGAGAACTACGCCTTGAAATTAAACACGGTAAAACTGGCCCGCTCAGTGCACATTCGGTAAATGTCCGAGCTTTCTATCTGAAGGGGTCAATTTTTCCAGCTCATTTTACAGCGGAATATCCGACACCCCATTACTCCTACAGTTAGGTCGGTATATTTGGTTATAGTAACTACTAGTTTCACATGTCGGAACCTGAGATAGGTAAGTTTAACCACCGCCTGACGTGGGTTACTGGGCAAGTAGCTTTTCTCAACGTTCTACGCCACTTCCCGATTCCAGTGGTCGGTCGGAGCATCCTTGACGGCATTTCAGGGCTTGCTAAAGGGCGCCGTTTTCTCGTTAATATCAATTCTGTCGAAGGACAAAACAGCGTCTGGCCTGCCTGGTTCGGTAATCCAGACAGCCTGAGCAAGATGCGAACCACACTGTGATGGGTTGCGGATGGGCGACGTAGACGAACCGCTACTGGGCGCCGAAACATTGGCCGTCGTCCGAGGCACTGCCGTGCTCCGCTCCGTGTCCTATAAGATGGGTGTTGCCGCGTTGTCCCGAAACGACGAATATTGGGGACGTGAAAGAACGTGTCGGTCATATGTCTTCGTGTAAGAGGTATGTCAGCGCGTAGGCTAGAAAGTACTGATGCAAAAGTATCGCAAAAAAAGAAACAAAAAAGGTAGGTTAGGATAGATATTGAGACTCGTCACGAAAAATAAACTTGGGTGCGAGATGACAGAAAGTAACTATAAATAAAACAAACAACGAGATACCTATATCAAATAAGAAAAAGAAAAAAAATATATCGAGAAGCCAGCAACGTTGGGAAACACTTGCTTTCGACATTCAAAACCACCTTTATCGCGATATTGTCATTTTTCTCCTTTTTCTTTCCTTTTATACTATACCCATCTCCTTCACCATATCTCAAGGGCTAAAAGTTTCGTGCATCTGTTTGAAATCAAATAACTAGGATAGAACAACAATTGCAATTTATGAAGCTAACTCGTCAAATGACAAACCTTTGCCGAATTCCCTTAATCCGTATTTTCCCGCAGCTCTCCTACTTTTGGCGCGATAACGCGCACATGCGCACGTATAACCAATCTGCGCAGGTAGAGTCCGCCATTGAAATTGCAAGCGCTCCCTATGGTTTGCGTTGCCTACTCTCTCAAAACTAGGCTCTATTGATGCGAAGCGCAAGTTCGTCTGCTTCTTTTGCAGGGTTTGTGATGACGTCAGAACTCCGAGCTCTGATTGGAAGAATAGAGGGTAGACCTCAAAGCCAGCGGTCTTGAGGCCTATCCTTCGGTCAGAGACAATGAGAGCTCCGCGTTCAGACGTCACCAGAACCCCTGCAAAATAAGCAGACGAACTTGCGCTCCACATTGTAGTCATCGATCCGAGCCAATATCACTTATAAAGACAAGGAGTGCGCCTTTTCCCTCCAAACGTCATGGTATGGACGGGTGGATGGATGAATGGATGGAAAAGGCTGAACCATTTAAATAGGGCGGCGGCTTGCGCCACCTAGCCAGTGTTTTCTGCAGCTTTGCGGCGTCTCTCGTCGAGCTTCGGCGTGTTTGCCGCTTGGGGCGGGTCGGGGAGCTACTACCAATGACGTCATGCACGAACCTTCTCTTTTAAGTGGCATTGTTTCAGCATCGCGACACGCTAGAACGTCGAAGCTCGGAAGTTGAGTTACCGTGGGAACTTTGATTGGCCCTGGTACTGTCACGGCGAGCGCAACAAATTACTCCGCAGTCCAAAGAAGCGATTTAGCAACTGAACGCTTTAAGAACTTCGCAATGTGCGAGTTTAGAGAATGCACATAGCTCGCAGAATTATGCATATGCAAGTCGTAATCTTCAAAAGTACAAAGAACATCATTTTGATAATTTTACATGGTACACCTATAACCATTTAATTTATACGTCAATGTAATCATGGTAATTCCACATCGGGGAGGGAACGTGCTTGCATGGGAGTTGTTGGAGGAAAGCTTTTGAGTAAGAAATAACTTCAGCGTAGTGTATGCCGATGCTATCAGTTTTGAATGCATACCTTTTATGTAGAAATAAAAATTCTAATACGGCGGCGACCGCCGACCAGTATCACGGACAAGGTGAGTTGCGCACCGTACCTGCGCCCAGGCTATTGAACCGAACCCGAGCCGTGAACCGAAAACCGGAAAAAAACTTTATATTCGCTTCAACCAGAGTTGAACCGGAACGAAATAATTTTTTCGCTCTGGAGCGGAACCGATATGTTTTCTATGCGGTTTTCGGTTCATACGCGAAGTCCGGTCGCGTGAAAAGTGCGTGGTAAAAAACACAGTAACCGAAAAGATAAACCCAAAATGTAAACAAAATATATATATATATACTGTAAACGACTCAATTTTCGCGGGCTCAAATTTTCGCGAATCGGGCCAAAGCTGTTAATTTGAAATTATTCGCCGGTTCTAATTTTCGCGAATCCAGTGTAGCTTCCGTAGCGTTCACATATTGCCAGAATAGTTCGCGGGACGTATTTTTCGCGAATTGTAGGCGATTCGCGAAATTCGTGAAAATTAGGTCCTTGCGAAAATTTAGTCGTTTACTGTATATATTTTCGCGCAAATTGGAGAAAGCCGTGAGCTTAAGAGACTACGTGTCGAATGTGTTATCTCCCTGATCAGGATGCTAGAGTTGAAGAAACCAATGCTTGATTGTCCAACGCGGTGGGCGTCTACGATGCATATGCTCACCAGACTACTTGAACTAGGAGGCTTCGCTGGAGGGTTGCTCTCAAAGAAGAAAGCTCCAAGTCGACTGAAGACGTATGGGCGGAAGTCGAAATGCTTCGCAGTATCGCTTCGCCCGGCAGAAGTGGCGACGAAGCCATTGCAGAAGGAACAGCTCACTGTAGAAGATTTCTACGGCGCATGGCTGAGATATTCCCTGGACACTTCAGAGATATCGTCGCCGTCAGCGAAGGCCTTGGTCAAGTCAACGAAAAAGAGGTAGCGACAGCTTCTTGACACGGATGTATATGGATCCCCGCTACCGCCTTCTTCTCACCCCTGAGCAAAAGTACCGGGCCACGTTGCACTTGACAAAGACTTGAAGGCGGATGACAGCTCTATGCGAGCAAGATTCTACCTTGTCTTCTAAAACTGTGGCGGCTCCAGATGATCCGGAAGACGCCCTGCAAGCGCTCCTCAAGGAAAAGAGAAGTTGAGGCTGGCGTGCACGTTCGAGGTACCAGTGGCCCACTTTATATAGCATGCCTCCTGAAAATGCTAGGCAAGGAGCCGCGGCTTTCAAGGGACGCTAACGTGTTGCAGTTTTGGGAGGAAAGACGGAAGCGCCATCCAGTACTCTGCGCAGTGGCGCAAGTAGCCTTGGGAGTGCCTGAGACCCAGGTCAGCGTGGAGCGAGCCTTTTCTGCACCGAAGTTAATTTTATCGTCTCAGAGGTGCCGTCATTCCCCGGATATGTTCGGCGACGTCCTGCTTCTTCGGGCAGCTGCTTGGCATTGAATTGCGCTTGGACCCACGTCCCGAGGTGCCCCAGCACTAGCTCCTTCGTTCCACACAGTAATGTGACACTTTGTTTTTTATATGTAACACTTTTATAAAATATGCATAGTTTTTCTTTTGCTGCCGCCAATTGTCTTTGTAGCATATGAGTACGAACCGGTTTGAACCGGTTTGAACCGTTATTTTTTCACTCCGGAGTTGAACCGGAGCTGAACCGTTTTCCCTGAACTGGAACGAAAACCGGAACGAAAAACATTTCGGTTCGACACCCTGCCTGCGCCATGGTTACAAAATAGCTGTTCTGTACACAACGTAAGTGTTTAAAAAAAAAACATCCTGACCCTAATAAAAATATTTTGAGTGCCGGGTTTCATTTCTCGCGTTTATTGTTCCGTCGAAATGTCTTATATTTTATTTTAATATATATATAAAATACCAAAAAAAAAAAACCGATCAAATGGCGCATGTTTCCGTCATTGAATGTCTAAATCTCGGTGGCCATTATGTTGAAGAAGTGGGCGAGTATCAACGCGCATTAACAAAAACAACAACAACAAAAAGAATAAAAAATGTATGCAAGTCATTGTGTACCAGAGATGCGTGATACTAGTAGGGTACAAAATAAACTGGTAACGATTTTCAATCCGAGCATTTCGATCGCGAGGAAATGGGTCATGAAAGGTTGAGCCCTCCATTCGGTGGACTGATCCCGACAAAGTACCGTCTCGAGAAAAAGAAAAAAGAGAGCGACAAGTGCGCACATCCAAGTAGAAGCAGAAAACAAAGCTACAAACCAAAACGAAGAATTGGAATGGTGCAAGCTTACGGGTACTCGCGTTTGATTGTTCGTGTCAGGGATGTTCATCGGTTCACTGACTTCGTTTCCACCTATCTTTTTCAAACCTGTTTTCGACCGCCGTGTGTCTGTGTTCTTTGTAACGGTGAGTTGTGGGATTCCAGCGCGGCGGAGCCTGTTACACCATCGGCAAAGGAAAAGAGAGTGGCCCGTAATACGCGAGGACATTACTCGCAGTAAATTGCCTCATCTAAAGTACACTTTCTTGGAGGAGAGGGAAGCCATACAATGCCACTGAGAGGGAGTCCGAGAGTTTAATCTCTACGGACACACAGCGACGAAGGAGAAAATAACGCCGTATTAAGTGGGGGTGTTTCGCTATTGGAATAAACGGTACAGTCGTGGACTGAATGAAATGGAACGCGCGAGCCGCCGACCCGTCGGCATGTCGAAAGAGAAGCGAGAGCTCATCTTGGTTCGAGAATATCACCCCCAACTTCGGGACGGATTTATGTGTCAAATTTGGGGAGAGGGGAGGGGGGGGTAATCTGCAGAAAGATCTGACGTCAGGAACGGATGTGACGTCAAACCTAGTGTTTGTCGTTTTTCCTATAAAAAGAGTTGCGCTTGGGGGGGGGGGGCATAAAAGAGGAAGCTCCCCTCCTTTTCTTCTAAATAAGCCCACTATACTCTCCCCACTCACTCCCCTTCCTTCATTTTTCTTATAGCAATTTGTTAGAGCTTTACTCGTCCAGTGTTTTCGAGTAGCTTTCACTGTTCGACGAGTTAAGCTCCATTGGTTGTCTTTTCCCACAATACGATGTTGCTTGCGGTGAAGTGGATTTGACGAGCAGGTAGCTGGTCAACGGAGTGGACATTTGTCGCGGCAAGACTGCGCGTGTGCAGAAATCAGATTCGCGTGGAGTGAAGCTTCGGCGCATGCGCCGCGCCTACAACAGCGCCATCGCAGCGGCGTGACGTCAGATCCGCGTGTTGGTGTATACGGGTAGAAACTGAGGGTGAGGAGGAGACGACAGCGCGCGAGGACGCCAGAAGACCGAGCTCTGGTTGGAATGATTAGTGGGTAGGCGTAAAGCTAGCTTTCTCTCTCACTCTTCGAACGCGTTCGAACGCCGAACGCCAGCGTCGGGCGTTTGGCGTTCGCGTTCTGGCGTTCAGCCTGGCAGAGTCGAGGCTGGAATAGTGCTGCTAACGCATTAGCTGCGCGTTTTGTTAATCGGCGTCCGTATTTCTCTTTCTGTCGTTCGTCATTTTTGGGCGAGTTACCAGACGGCAACTTCTCACCGACGGCGTTGACGCGAGATTTTAAAAGGTCCCCAGAGATTCGCCTCATGTGATACACTCATCGTGAACATCTTTGAGGGTAATCAAATTAAACTCGAAAGCACATAGCTGCGTGTGTTCAAATCATGACTCATTCTTACCTCCTCTCATTGGTAGTTTTGACCTACCGATGTTCCAGAAGGTGGTAGGTAGACGCGCACTTCCAGTGACGATTTATTGCACTTAATCTCGTTGTATTCATAACAAAAAAAGATTAGAAATTGTTTTTAGAACTCTTTGAACACATTTATTTAAAGATTACAGCGAAAATTAATACCCTGCAACTGATCGAGTAGTATTAAGAAAACAACAACAACAACAACAACAAGATATGCGTAGAATTTCGGTAGAGGACCACCAACATTACAATCAAGGTGGCAATGTGGGAGTGTTGGTTCATCTTGAAAAAGCCAAAAGGCAAAACAGCGCGTCAAAAGAGAGTTTAAGAAGCCATACTGAACAAGCTCCGACCTGTTCATACTTGCTTCCCCTCCAAGTTCAACAGCAGCCGACGCTCTGATCAGTTGGAGCTAATCGAGGTGCATCGTCAAAGCGGTCGTTTTCTTGCGGGTCTGCTATCACACCGTCTAAAGCAATCATGTACAGGAAAGGCACAGGACTATGACGAATTGAAGGCGCGTGATTCGTTTCGGTCCGTGATAGAAAACACACACATACAACGAGAGCCGTGACGGTGTAATCTTCGGTGCCGCTTGAGTGGCGTGACGGAAAAATCCTGATTGGTCGATAGGGTCATGACGCCACAGCCTCACGACCTCGCGCGGGAATTAAGAAAAAAAACCATTACGCTCACGTGAAACGTGACGTCACGTGTGGAATGAAAGCGATCGAAAAACATGGCACGTAACGCAAATTAAAGGTCGCCGCATGTCTGAAATGATTTCACTTTATAGATTAATCCATTTGCCTTAAAGGACAGTTTGAAGAATTTTAGGCGGGTGTCGGACCCACAACCTTCCGGCTGAGAGCCAGGCACGCTACTGACTATGCCATGTCCGCCGTACTTCCTGCTCACTGGCAGGAAGAGCGTGGAAGCGAATGAGAAGGCGATGCGATCGGAGCCCGATAACGCTATCGCGTTCCACTCTTAAAGGCGAAGCTTAAGCGTCCTTTAAGTTTTTTTTAACACTACAATCAAGGTCACCAAACAATCAAAATGCTCGACAGGCTTATCTCCATTGACAACCATAAAAAAAATAACTTGACCAAATCATATAGTAGAAACACCGAATTATTGCTTGACAATGAACAATAAGAAATAATCGATAAAAAAAGAAACACGCAGATGAAAAGCAAGGACAAGGAAAAAACAAACAAAACAACAAAACAAAATTGTCGACCCCTTAATCCCTAAGCAGCGCCCATTATGAGCCGGAGTCCCCCGTCAGCTGTCGTTCCGGTTTAAGACAACCTTCCTCTAATTGAAGCTGCCAGCACAGGCTGCAGTCAGCGCCATTCTTCCGACACCCGCACTCCCGTCTCCACTCATCGGGACGCGTGTTAACGCAACAGCAGCAACACGCCGAAGCAACAGCGCAGCCCTCCGCGCCGCTACTTAGGCTTGATTACTGACAATAACCCACTCCTGGTTGCCTGGCTGCCTTTCTCGTGCCAGGCCCGCCCGCCAACAGAGCCGCCGCCGCTGCCGCCGCCGCCGCCACACTCTATGATCCACTAGACTCCGTTTCACGTTACGATGGACCGCAGCGGACCATACAAGGCGTCCCAGCCAATCTGGCGCTGTGAGCCAATCACGTGACGTACCACGCGCCCTACGCATCTTTGCGCCCCAGCCAAAATCACGTGACGCTCGCCCGGCATCGAATTGGTTGGAATGGCTGGTAGCGTCCGCTGCAGTTCATCGTAAGACGAAACGGAGCATAGTACCGCGCCCAGATGCGGAAACAAAATAAACCGCTATGATGAGAAACGAAACCGAAACTAAAGCGAAGAGGGGACGCAGACGACCTGAGTGGAGTGTATACGTGTAGAGGGACGAAACCGAAACTAAAACAAAAAAAGAAAGGAGGACGGAGACTCCATAGTATTCGGCTACGCTGCCGTCTCGTAGTGTGATGACCTGTGGAGAGTCCATAAAGCAGCAGGCCGGGTCAGGCTTCTGCGATGCCCTGCTAATGACTCAAAAGAAGTAAAAAAGAAAATCAGCATTTTTAGAGGTGGCGGGTACAGACGACTGGCAGTAGAAATTGGCGGAAGTAGTAGATTGTTTTTTTTATTTTTTAGTAAGGTTGGCGTCGCCGTTCCGTATTACCTCATCGCCCCGAAAGTTTAGTGTGGGGTGTCTGGATGCGGTGGTGCCTTTGGAGTTAGCAAGGTGTGTTTTGGATGTTAGCGTTCGTGGTCTTATCTGGATTTTTGCAGGTGTAAACGCGCGTGCATGCGTGCCTGCGTGCCTGCGCGCGTGTGTGTGTTTGTTTTGTGGAGAGTGATTGAAGATTGAAGTCGATCGCTGGCTGCTTCGGCGGGTTTTATTATGGGCGAGTGATCGTAAGTGTGTGGTGCGGTGCGTACCTCTACCAAAAGAAAGAAAAGAAAGGGGAATGAGGAAGGATGAACGCTGTCGTAAAAGCAGAATTCATAGATTTGAAAAACAAAATCTAAGGTCTGACAGGAAGGAGACTGGTTTCGAAGAAAACGCAGATTGGGAGAGTGAGATGTGTAAGGAAAAGTTTGAATTGAGTTTAGAGCTAACACCGTAAATTCAGAGCAGCAATTTGTTTCTCGTCCATTGGAAAATGACGGAAGCTCGACGCCGAGATAATGCTAGTCCTGCCTGTTACAAGAAATGCGGAAGTACAATTCATGTGCTTGTGTTTAGCTTATAATTTGAGTTGTTAGAGATTTCAGAAATCATAGTGTCAATATTGTAATCTCTGGTGTACATTCGCGCACATGTATAGGGACTATTCGCTGTCGGCCATAGCTGCGTGCGCGGCTGCTGAGCGCGTGCTGACGTCGAGCTTCCACAGTTCTTTTTCGACGGGCATTTCGCACCATCAAGATTGCCGATCTGAGCAGCCTATTAATGTGAGCTCGTTCTAAACATGCGCCCTTAACATAGTCCTCAAATAAGGCGTCCAGGGAATACAAGGCTCACTCTAAATAATTCGAGATTTTTGTTTAGGGTATCTTCAGAATTTCACATTTACACTGTGTAATGGTTTTCTGTAGTCCAACATAAAAATTTTTGAGCTTTATAATTGCATAATTTGTAAAAAAAAAACAAAAACAACTACAACAAAATAGCAAATTTACACAATCGTTTTATGGCCTGCACAAGTTAGTCAAGCAGAAACCGATGTTTCTCACTTCATGGGAATGTTTTTAGACGAACTCTCATAATATGTATAGTTAAAGAGATTGCCAGGTGATATTTGGAAGTTACTACGTTTTTGTGCTTGTCACGTAGAGATGGCCTAAATATAGTCATATGTGATATATATTTCATTAAGAGGCCCCAATGTTCGTTAAATCAGTTTTAGAAATAAATATTAAACTACACGCCAAATTTCGCAAATATGCATGGCTGGTCGTGTCGTGACGTCACATGGGGCATGATAGCGTGAGAGTCGCGGGCATTGTCTTATTCCCGGTTTTAATCAGCATGGCTGATTGTGCGTACAAAGATTATCGTCGAAGAATTGAGCTTCCCTCAATACCGTAAAGCTTGTCCTTCTTAGAACGAAGTTATCTAAATGAGACAGCAGTCAAAGGCTGAGGTGGCTCCTTGTGCCTGACGTTACGTCAGAAGTTCCGCTGATGCCATCAAAACGTCGTGTGTTTTACAGGTGCAATCTGAGCAGTTGGGCTCGGTTTAAAAATGAATTACTTGTGCGGTGGAGGAATGAGAATTCCGATATTGTGCGGACGATATTCCGAAAAGAAATGACAATATAATTCATATGTTTTCTGAAAGACAAAAGTTTACCGGACAATCCCTTTAATGATAAGGTGATAACGGTAGAAATATCAAAGTTAGAGATGCATTTTGTCTTCTGCACCGAGAAAAGCTGAGGGGAGAAGCAAATACAATAAAAAAAGAGCAGAATGGACAGGTTGTGCAGCGTTCAACATCACTGTGTCAATGATGAGCGCGGCGTAGTACGGCTTAAGTATGCACCCATTTATTTATTTGTTATTTATACGTTACAGTATCCTCAAAGCCGAGAAATTCGTCTTTCGCAGTTGGCTCAGTTTATGTTTGAAGCGCGCAAAAATGAAAACGTTCCAACTCTGCCCACATCATTTTTCCGGCAGATTTTTTTGCCAAACCTTTGTGCTTGGCTAACAATTATTAATCTCGCTTTTTTATATGAGTATGAAATGCCAATTTTTAAAACTGTACGTATTTTTAAGAATTTTCTAACGTACGTATAGATGAAATGGCTGAGCTAAAAATAGGGTGAAGGACGTCTTAGTGCATGCTTATTGATTTAAACAAAAATGATGCGAGAGTCGTAACGTCCCTTTCCGCCTAAACGGGCATGTCGCAAATCGGTTTCATACTGCTACACGTTTTTTTTTTTACTGTAACCGGGTAGCCATTATTAGGGAGTTTTAGCGAGTCATCTTTGGTGCACACCCCCAAAATCATGAACATGTAGGTGCTTTGTCCTGTCAAACCGTGCGTAGAATTTAACGTATTTTAGCGAATCGTAAAACTGGCGAAAACGTGTAAACGATGATAATGATTGCGTTTTACCGGCAGTGCCATCTTCTAGTAAACATGCGAAACGTTCCGCAGCGTGCAAAACCGTGGCTGCTCGTGTTTCTGGCGTGCAACTGATGTAAACAAGACGGCCCACGTAACATTTACCGATCAGAATTTCAAGACCTGCGAAGCTAGATAGAGTAAAAAGTGTCTGAACGACTGCAAAGGTAGGTGGTGTGTCTCCGTCATCTTGAACTTGAACGATCGTTCACGTTGTGTGCCGTCGAACCAAATATTTTGTCTGCTCGCGGTCGCCACGGCAGCTTGTCAGCTCGAAAATAGCAAAAAATTACTAGCATGCGTAGTTTACAGCATTCGCGATCGCTTACCATTGTGAGCCGTCCTCGAAATGATTTGGTTCAACCTCTCAAATAAAGCAGAGTAACATGGACGGCAAATCGCCTTCAGCTGTCCTAAGCCAAACTCTCGGCTGGGGCGGCGTACAAACTGACCGCCATATTTTTTTACCCGAGTCGTGAATGGTCCTGGCTGCGTTACGGTGACGACTCCAGCGGCCGGAGTGGGAAGAACGAACGAGAAGAGCCTCCCGAAGCACGCCAACAACTCGCGCGCGCATGCGCAGTGGCGTCCTCGATGCGTTCGAGGACGAACCGTTCGTGTGAAAACGACTCGCTAAAACTCTCTATTAGAGAGGTTTAGGGGACCATTATTGCACATCTGATACGGTACAATGGGCCCTCCGGTACGATGCGCGTATGCTACCGCAGAAGTCTTGCGTATCCGCAGTTCGTACCGGTGGGCACACCGTTTCGTATCAGATGTGCGCAAACGGTTTTGAAAGTTTCTGTTGTCACTAAAAACTGGAGAAACGCAGACCGTAGCGAGTCTTAAGCATTTTATTACTATACGGAGTGCAAGTTCGTCTGCCTCTTGTGCAGGGGTTGCGGTCACGTCGGAACGCCGAGCTCTGATTGGCTCTGGTGGAGGGATAGGGGGTAGTGTGCCTTGACGTCTTCCCACAATCCTTCCAAGCGGAGCCAATCAAAGCTGGGCGGTCTGACGCGACGGCATCCCCTGCTCAAGAAGCAGATGAACTTACGCTCTGCGTAGTATCACTCCGCGGTCAACAAGGTTGTGGCATTCGGCAATAAGAACGCCGACGAACGAACCACGAAGCAAGTACCGTGAATTTCAGTAAGCCACGCTCTATGTTTCTTTAGGTGTCGGTGACTGTAATTAAGGTTTTGATGTTTCCAGTGTTTAATATTTTGTTTTTGAGTTCGGGGGTGTTTTTTTTTAGCTTGTTTTTTTTCTACAAATTTTGTTGTTTGTTTGTGTAAATGGGTATAACTTAACCAATTTACGCGATAACACCGAATCTTTGTAAAGAATACCTCCCAAAATAACAATAAAAGCAAAACAACAACAAACACACACACACACACACACACAATTGAAAAAAAAGGACACAGAAAAAAACACCGAGGACCCGGAATTCTAGCTAGAATGCCCAAAGCTTGAGGCAAGTTAAAGAAAATTCCATCATGTAGGCATTATAAAAATGCTCCGACAAAAAAAAATATTGCAATGTTACTACGAGTAACATTTACAAAATCAAATAGTTAGAACAAGACACGCATATCGGTGAAGTGGCGCGAAAAGTTCGCTAGCTGAATAGTCAATAAGCGAAGGGTTACAAAGTCCTTTCCTCGCGAAATAAATTCTTTCTTAGTCAGTTTAGGTGACGCGGATGCTGACATACATGGATCATCATTTGAATTTAAGGGTAATTTGGTTATCTGTTAACGGGCTATTCTGTCACAAAGTTTATGTCTCGATTTGGCCCGAAGACCCAAGGGCTAATTGGACTCACGTGCATGACTTAAAGTACGGGGATGAATGTCTCGCAATATTTCATTTACGAGATAATTTGCGCAAGAATGAACGGAATAAGCAACTTTCCTCGACGGCGGCAAGGGACGTCTCTACCACCGTGGCAAAACTTACGGCCTTCCTTTAGGTTAAAGGCTCGACAATCAAAAATATACTTTTACCTAATCATTAAATTCCCGAACGTTTCGCCACGGAAAAGAAAATCACATCTATAGAAGGTTGCGTTCAACTTTTAAGACACGAACTTTTTTATTTGTGATCCAACTACTTGCACTAATCTCTTACTTCATATTTACCTGTTTCTTAAGGGAAGCGCATTACGGTCTTTGCGTAAAAGACAAAATTTTAAGATTCCAGTTTACGACTACACTTCAAAAATGTGCCCCCCGAACGGGGCTTCTCCCTGAGACTGCACCTGGAAAGATCGTAAACCGATTCACTAACCTTCCTCTCCCTTTCTCTCTCTCACCTCTTTGATATACTCTGTTTTTATTATTATTTTGAATTGGTTAACTGAAAAAGACTCTTATTGAATTGCCTGCCCTTTGCTTTTCCCCAAAAGTGATCTAGACGCATGCCTTTTATCGATATTCTGTGACTTCGCATGACACCACGACTTCGCGTGACGCCGTGACGTCATGCGGCACTGTGACGTGACGTGACGTGATTTCACACTGTCATACAATTTAATGGTGTTACGTGCCGACATAGCGTCACGTCACAATGTCACGTCATGAAGTCATGGGACGTTACAGTGTCACATGACGTCAGAATATGGCGTGACGACCATCACGTTGATGACCTGACGTGAGCGTCGTGATGGCCTCAGCGTGACATCACCATCGAGACTGCATATCCAGAACACGAAAGACCTAAGAGCTGACCCTCTAATTGCCACCCATTCCACACTTAGGACGACGTAGTTCCGACATTGAGATCACGCCGATTTCTTACGTTCATCGAGGAATAGCCTCACGCCGGCCCTGAACTAACTCGACGTTGCAGACGAATTTTCGGAAATAGCGCCTTTTTATTTCTCTTCGCAGGATTTTATTCCCTACATCACAATAACTTATAACGATACGTTGTCTAGGCGACCCAATAAACGAAGGCTAAGACCGCGTGACAAGTATTACGCTACTTAACCCCCTCCATTTTTTTTGTTGTAATTTTCACCACCACTGTTTTGAAGTCTTCACCTTTTGTTTTTGCGTTGTCTTTCTCGAAAAGCTGGCGAAGAAGCAAAAGCGAAAGGCGAACAAAGGGACGATGGCAAACGATGGCAAATTGCCTCTCGCGCGTGAAACTTAATCGGATTGGGCCCGAATATTCTCTCACGCCGGATTTAAACTCATTACATATACGAGTTTGGCCGTCCTCGCTTTGAACGCGGCTCGGAAATTGAAAGCGAGAACGCGTTACGCTCCTTTGAGTGCTCTTACACGCGTATAAGGTAATGTTTCTGCAGTAACGTTTTTTTTAAAAATATACGTTAGCCGACGCAATTTTAAGCTTTAATGTGTTTCTGTTTGCCCGTCTCTTCCCGTTCTCACGCGTTCTACCATCACCCGATGGGTTTCGCTATCGACTTACTGCTGCAAGCGTCTTGTAGACCAAACTAACTATTTCTTGAGGCTTTGTGCCAGTTATGAATACCGTAACAGTAGCGTTTTAGATGCGGGGCATCTCTTGCTCGGGCCATTCCCGCGGCCGTACCCCCGCCTCCCGCCAGCTCTGCACTGCGCGTTCGTTCGCTTCTTCGTTTCAACACCGCGCGCGCACGCGCGGCTCTCCTCCTCTAGTCTCCTCTCCTTCAAGTGTGAAAAAAAAATAAATGGCGAGCGCCGAGCGTTTAAGTTTCTCTGCCACGATCCGCGACAAAGGCTCGCGTAGGGGGTGCGCTAGGGCAGCGGTGGCGCCATCTCGACGTCAGCACGCAACTGTCTCCCCCAGGAACCAACACGATGCCCGCATCCCCATGGTTCCCCTCGAAGATGGGCAATTTTTTCTCTATGATTTCAGTTCACTGTTGCTTTCGGAAGGTCCCAGTTAGTCGTGTCGAAATGTTCTTGGTTCGTAACGATATTTTTTAAATATCATTTAACTTTAAACGTTTTCGTAATGAAAAGTTCCAAAATTTTACCTCTCCTCATTTTGATTCGCTTTATTTTCGGCTACTTAACTATGCGTTTTTTTTTTTGATAAAACACTATCGCGCGCCATACCATATAGTTGTTATATATGTACGCTTGCAGGTTCAACTGATGCAAATGTGAAGCAGGCAGTGAATCAATCTACTTTGGCGGTGTTCCTGTGCAGTTCCATGGGAAAAGCCACGTGCTTTTTGTTTCTTCGCCGGAGATTAAGAAACATAGCTTTAAGTTACAGTATTTTGCTTCACCAAGGAACGATGTTATACTTCGCTATATTTCAGGCCCAAACCTGTGTTACACAGCACATGTGTAAAGACCATCGACATATCTAAGCAAATTAACAATATAGAAGAAACGTAGAGTGTGCTCAAGGTGCGCGAGCATTCCGATGACGCCAATATATTGCTACTATGACAGCCGCTTTCACTATATAAAAATGGCGCGCCGTGCAACTTTACGAATGGTTAAAAGCTCCTAGAACGAAAAATATAATAAAATTTGTGTTCCCTGAAAGGTATCTTCCTGTAATATTATTTTATATGCCGGGGAGCTTCTATCGGGCACCTGTTTTCTGGCTCCTCCCTATTCCCAAATATTTAGAGCGTGCGGATGGTGTCATAAACGCTAAAACAAGCACCTTAGCACATATGCATTGCCAAAGAAAATAGATCGAAAGTTATTTTTTGCAAATCGGTCTTTAATTGGTTGACATACGATTAATATTGATCGTCTACATACACAAGGATTTACCCATCCAGAGTTAGTACGTAAGTTTTGCCGTCTCTTTTGATTTTCCTGATGCCATTGGTTCGTTTGGAACGTAAAAAAACTCCTTGCAGAAAAATCGCCGACGCCATGTTCGCGATACCAATGTCCAACAGAGTGCCATAAATGCATGCAAGAAGCTGTTTTAGCACTGCGTTTAATGCCACGAAAAAAAAAACAAACAGAAACATCAACAGCATTGTATTTCACCAATATTTTTGTGCTACGTGACTGAGAAATGTTCCAAGCTATTTAGTACGCAAGAAATATTCGTAATACTTGCTCTTATAATCGAGCGCATAGGAATAAATGCTCCCCCTTCGCGCCATAGGAGTGTGTTAACAGAAGCCAGGTTTAAAGCGGTTGATGTCTGCTTCAATTACCAGCAGCACACTAACGCCAGCTGGACCTCTAGCGTACATTATAATAATTTTATGCACCGTACTACACGGTCCCCGACAGCTTCAGAAACGCAGGGCGTGTTGGGCGACGAGCACCATGGTGCGACTTTACCCGACGAGAACGCCGTAAGACACAACACCAACAAGCAAGAACCACGAACTTAAGAAGGGGGACTGTGATGTACCGATTAATTTGGGATAATGCGAGGATATATTTATGTAACTGTTAAGGTTACAATCGGTTGGTGTTACGAGAAGCGTCTTTTCTGGTCTGCGACCGCGCCCAGTCTGTTGCTTCCAGGCGTCCCGTCTTCTCCATGGTCAGCCGCCCAGCTCTCCCCTCCCGGTGTCTCGGGTGGCATTCACCGTTGCTTGGGCTCAGTAAGTCGTGTTCGCTATACACGGTGAACTCGCACGTAATACAGGGCAGGCACGCCCTGGGTTTCTTAAGCTATCACTGACTATATTTGCATTCATATCTATCTCGTTTAATGCCCACTCCCTAAATTTTTCAAGTTCCTTAATCTCTCCTTTTCTCTCTCTCTCTCTCTCTCTATCTGTTCTTTTCTGTTGTTTCCTCCTTTCATACCGCCCCTCATTACGCATCGCCATTATGATATTTCCTCATCTCGCCCGGTGTACCTTGTGCTTCAGCCTTTGGCTCTCTTTGTCGTACCTCATCTCTCTCCTCGCTCACCCATAAACTCTCGCTCTCGTTTCTGTTGTTTTCCCTCCCTTTGTTCCTCTCTTCCTTTCGTGGTGCTGAAGGGAGGTGCCGGAACAAACGAACCGTACCTGAAGCATCCTCCCTGACGACGATGCATCGAGGCAAGGCGCGCGCGCACAATGCCTTTTCCCGCTTTGGCCCAGGTAACAAGAAGAGATCACTTTGCTTTCACGGGGCCTGCCGGCGTATGTTTTTGTTTCCGTACGCGGCCTAATTGGGCGACACGCGGGAACTCTCACCTGGCAACACTGGGTCTTGGCCGTTAGTCGTTGCAATGCCGCTGTTTTTTTATTTTGCCGCAGACGGCCTCAATTCCGTCGTTCTCCCACGCGGCGGTTGTGGCATTCCTGCCTTTTAATGGAACAGTCTCGTAGGTTAATTCTTAGATAATGGAACGGCGAGGGAGCTTCGGGGGCGTAATACGCGAAAGCAGAAATCATTCGGTTGTTGAATGTCTACATAAACCAAAAAAAAGATATATAGTTATGATCCTTCTTCCTTCTAGTTGCCTGTTGCTGTGTATCAGACTACAGTAAGTGGTGCCGAATTTACATTATAATGTACAGAGTTACAGAGTATGTAGTTTCTGGCTCAGTTTCTGATCTGCGGCTTGTCTCATAAGAAGATAGGCCTTCCAGCTTGGGGAATGTAGAGGTATAATAGCCGTCTGTGTACTTTTCTATAGTTTTCGTGTTTTTTTTTTTCTTACATTGAACAGTGATTATAGACTATGCCATATTATGGCGTACGGAGTTTCCAATGACTGTAAGAATCCATACCATGAAAGAAGTGTATACCATACATAGCAAAGGTGTTGTCTTAGCCTGAATATTTGTGCGTCTATATTCGTGTGGAAGTTTAGCGATCCCACTCGATTTGACGGAATGTTAGCCGAGATTATTCGAAGACGACGGTTACAAGTTATCCAGACATTTTCAAGTCACGAAGGATTTATCCTTAACTTGATGCGTTTGTGTAAGCCTTACAAGCACCATCAAATGCTCCAAAACGCGTGGACCGTGTTCTGTGTGGCCCTTGGAAGCAAATGGCGCCGCAGCACTGAAATGAACGGCCATTGGAAGGGAATGGTGACTAAGAACTCTCTCGTGTCGCATGTCTCGTGCATTTTCCCAACAACGGTTTGAACTCATAAGGAATTCGAAGTATGAATTTTATCGAGGGGTTTTTAATCCCTTCTGCTTTGTTGGCCGAAGAAACTCCATCGTTGGTTACTACTTTGAGTTGTCACGAACATACCTCACTGTGTGTGGGCAGCGCTGTGTCGTACTTTGCGCTGTTTTAATTGTCAAAATACCTAACTAATTCAAGCCCCGTTGTGTTCTGGACAGCATCCTTTAGATATTCGAGATACATGTCTTATTTTGTTTCGTTATAATTTATGTTTTTTTACAAAAGTATAATAGATATTGAAATATGTCAGTAGTAAGAGAGAACAGAAAACTGAGGTCGATATTACTTACTGGAGAAAAAGAAGGAGAGGAGAAAAGACAGAGGGCGATATAAATGAAAGTCACGCTATTTGCAGAAATGTTTACTTAGAGGGACGTTACGTTGTCCGACATAATAAACGAACGCAGTGCGTAACGAGTCTGGATCGTCTTTCGCTCAGCAGCCAATCAGGTTGCAGCAGTTAGCCGATAAGAACCAAGCACGAAGCGAGAAGCGTGAGCTTACTAAGTCACGCCCCGCGAATCTTAAGCTATCACTGATCGAATAGTCGTTTATAAAAATCATATTTGCAATTATAGTTACTGTAACTGCAGCCGTTTTTTTTTATTAACATTTGCCTAACCAGTCTTTGCACCCTCCAAATTCGGTGCGATTTCCGGTAAATTTTTTTTTCGCACGTGCTTCTCGGCTTTTATGGCGCTAGAAACTAATCCTGGTATAGTCGCCGAAAGCTTAAAAACTACAAACGTTACGCTTCTCTGTAATGCAAAATTAAAGCAGCGCAGCTATTGAGGTACTTTGATTTTCCAATATACAATAGTAGAGAATTTGAAAAAAAAAAGTATATTAGGGTAGGCCAGAAAGGACGAGGGAGGTACGGTAGGAGCCCCATATACAACGCGCATGGTATTTTTTGTTTGTTTTGTTTGAACGTCTAACGTTTTTTGGCTAGTTGTTCGGGATATCGGGAAGCCGCATTTCGGGAAGCCGTGGCCGGTGACGTCACACGACATCACAGTTTCCCCGCTAAATGTAGCTGGAAAATTGACGCCACATGACTTCACCGCCAATTTTAGTTTCCCCCGCTAAATTTGGCGGGAAAATGACGTCACATGACTTCGTGTCATGGGACCTACACACAAATTCAGTTTCCCCGCTAGATTTAGCGGCAAAATTGACGTCACGCGGCCTCAACGCCCATTTAGTTTCGCCGCTAAGTTTAGCGGAGAAAATGTTGTCACCTGACCTCATATGACGTGACCTATGCAGAAAGTCGGTTTCCTCGCTTAAATGTAGCGGGAAAAAACCAACGTCACATGACCTCCACACCAATTCAGTTTCCCCGCTAAATTTAGCGGGGAATTGAATTGGTGTATAGGTCCGTGACGTCCCATGATACAACGCGCGCGGTTACGCCGACCGCGATATACACCGATTCGATTCCTCGCTAAATTTCGCGGGGAAACTGAATTGGCTTCGGGGTCCTGTGACGTCAGTTTTCTCGCTAAATTTAACGGGGAAACTGAATGCGCAGTGTTGCACTCTGGGTTGTCACCGATTCAGTTTATCCGCTAAATTTAGCGGGGAATCGAATTGATGAACAGGTCTGTGACGTCCCATAGTACAACGCGCGGGATTACCCCGACGCCGCTATACGCGGAAACGGGCCCCTAATAGCTGCTTTTAAAACGCACGACGTGGTTCTATTGTTATCAAACTTCGTGCTTTGGGATTCCTTTTTTTGACGCTCTTGTCGTCTAATGTATTAGTCTCACTGGCTGGCAAGGGATAACGATGTGCTAGGGACTTGCCACGCTCCGTGTTTCTTAAGATGTCAGTCACAATATTGGTACGAAAAGCAAGGATAACAATATTCCGAACAGTATCTAATTAACACCAACAAGCTTTTTTGTTTTTTTTTCTAGAGAACTTGCGTGACGCATTTGGACAGCCTAAATTAAAAAGACGCTCAAGCTATGCTTTGAGTCTTTTAAACTAAACTTCAAAGTAAGCAAGGGAAAACCTTACTTTGACCAACTGGAGAGCTGCTTGAATGATAGTATACGCGTAGCTTCAGCCCGAAACTCAATTTGGCTAAACGCCGTCGTGCTATTCCTGCGAGCAGTATATATATATATTTTTTTTCTTGCTTTGAGATGTTGGAGCACTTTCTCTTTTAGGCGTTCGCGTCATTGATTGAAGGCTGCTGTCGTGATTTTTTTCCTTTTTTTTTGTTGCTTTGCTGGGAGCCTTGGCGCCGCTTGTTTTCCGCACTCAACGGGTAAGTGGGGCTGGCGTGTTTACGGCTTATAGGCAAGTGGATTGACGCCTCGGCAGTCGGGTAATTTACTGCCCAAGGGTCCCTAACGAGAGTTGCACTGGGTTAGAACCGTGTGTGTGGATGCGGAGGAACTTCGGCAAAAATTTGAACGTCACGGGCGTGCTTGGTGCGCTGGCTTGCCAAGATCGTGATGTTGTCTGCATTACTCCGCTAAATTTAGCGGTGAAATTGATGTCACTGTCAATTTTCCTGCCAAATTCTGGGCGAGAAGGGGGAAGGGGAAGTTAATGTCACGTGATCACGCCACGTTACCTCATGTCCCGTGGCGTTAATTTCTGCGATGTGGTTCTTTGAGGTAATCGCTTGCGCTCAACACGTTGTTGTTCATCCCCGTCTTTGTCGGCGTGATCAGAGTACTTCCTTTTTTCAGAGCGCAGCTCTTAGGCGCCAGTTTGCGGGTTTCGCGGTGTCAGCATCGCCGTCGGCCTAACCGCGCTAAATTTAGCGGGAAAATTCACCTCACGTAACGTCAACACCTATTCAATTCCCCGTTAAATTTAGCTGGGAAAATAACGTCACATGACTTGGGGTCCCGTCACCTATGAACAAATTCAATTTCACCTCTAGATTTAGCGGAAAAATCTGAGGTCACGTGGCGTCACTTTTTCAGTTAAATTTGGCAGGGAAACTGTGGGAGGAGGGGGAGGCTATAAAATAGGAGGAGGGGAGGGTACGGAGGAGGGGGATGGGAGGTACGCAGGAGAAGGAGGTGAGCGTATGAAGGAGGGGAGGAGGAGGCGGAGAAGAGGAGGAGGAGAGGAGAAAAAAGGATGGGAGGACAAGAAGCAGAGGAGGAGGAGGGGCATACCCTAGCTTCCTCCTCCTCAAGAGTTGCGCACTAATTTCTCGTTACAGAAATTTGTAAACGTCTTTCATTTTTTTTTTTGGCGTTACGCTTTCCGTTATTTAGAGGTTAAAAAGCTTACAACATATTAGGGATTAGCAGACAATAAACTGACGCCATCTACCGAGTGGTCCTGGACCACTTCAAATGTGCGCATATCTTACGCGTCGTTCTTCCGCCGTGTTCCTCAAATAGAATGTAACCAGCGACTATTTTAAATAAACAGTGCTAGCCTGAGGTTTTCAACGTGCATCATCAGGCAGTGGTGATACACGACCGTATGCCAGCATTGTACCGGCGTGCTGTCGTGTATCGCTACGACTGCCTGATGCAGGTTAAAGACGCCAGGCTAGCAATGGTACTGCACTGGATAAATTTCTCGTCCACAGCGTGAACCAGTGTCGCCGCAGACCTGCCTTACGCCGCCTAAACATGAACTTCAATTTTGTTGGGTATTATTTGGCTTACTGCGTAATTTTTAAACTAACACATACTAAAAAAAAAAAAAAAACGTCCAGTCTAGTTACACAGAAATCTACAGTGTTTTAGGTCTATCCGAAAGACGGCGCCAGCGTGGCATCGCGAGTGCGCATGCGCTGTGTTGTCGCGTGTCGAGGAGGAAAGCGAGCGGAAAGGCGGAGACGTTCGGTAACGATCGACGCTTTGACCACATCCTCGCAGCTCGGTTGCTTACCAACATGTGTCAGCATCTGTTCACGCGCGGTAGGTGTGTGTCTGAAGGAACTACAGAGTGTTCGAAATAACCAGGCTTGATTTAAAATGGGCCGTAAAAATCGGCGCTTGCACGTAGCAATCATAAACTTTTCGTCTAAGGTGTATTTCAAGGGTCGGTTTTATCTTGTAAAATAATCAAGCGTAGATCCCTTTCTGTAAAACGTAAGGCTGAAAAACTTGCCAGGGTCAACGGCGGACGGTGACGCAGACGACCGAGTCGAGTGGTGGGGCGCGTTTGGCGCCCGTATTGATAGATGGCGCTACCTCCTTGTCGAGACTGCTAGTGACCACCGGGGTCTACTAAAGTAAACATACTGTTTTTGTGATGTACCTTTGATTTGAAAAAAGGGGAAAATAGAAGCAAACCTTGAATTTAAGAAAGGCGATAACTTAAGGGAGGTGTTATTTGCACAGCATCAACCTGGGCTCACGTGATGCACCAGTGACGTCGTTTCTCTGCGTCACGAATTTCTGTTAAAGGAGGTAGGCGGGACTTTTTTTTTTCTTCGTATTTTGTCGGCTATAACGGCTATAACGTATTTAGAAGAAAAAATGTAGATGCACTCCGTCCACCTGTAAGCTGAAAAGGTAGCGAAAGCCACAACCACACCCGCCATCCCACTAGCTTACGGCGACCGGAAATAATCCCGGAAATTCTGCGGACAAAGCTAGCGTTGCACATGCTCAGTAGCAGTACCTACTCCACTGCGAGATTCGGAGGTAAAGAGCCGATCTACGAAAGCTCTCTTTTGAAAGAGGCTTTTCAAGCGTGAGCGCAACGACTCAAAGCTGTGTTCTCGTGCCTGTAGCTTTGATGCACTGTCAGCTTATGCATGTAAAGAGTATAGTTGCACACAGTACTGAAAAATGCATCGGCCGGAGTGTTCGTTTTTGAGCTTTGCTTGAGCGGGTGGTCGAACTCTCCAAATCTCTTACAGCTGAAATATGCTCACACCCATGTTTTAGATGGAACTGTGCATAGGCAACCGAAGACGCAGTCAAAAAAGACCAGTGCAAAGTTTCATAACAATATGATCAGACCGACCTAGCTCAACAAAATGAAACTCAAGTTACAACGTTATTACCCACATGACTGTACGTTGTGGGATGTTGCGGAGGTACGTGGGTTGACATTAGGTAATGGAAAGAGACAGAGCCTACTCGGCGTTGTCTTCTTAACCTTTGTTTCCGGCATATTTGTATATGACTTGCACGTTTATTTCTAGTGGTTCTAGTGACCGGTCATACAAAAATCGTGTTTTCTTTTCGGTGATTCTCCTCTTCAGGATGTTTTCTTTTTGGTTGAACTTGCTTTTCTATGCTGCTGAATTGCCTGCTCATAATGCTCCAGTTTCCGCATTATGTTCATATTTTTAAGTAGTAACGAGTAATTAAAGTAATCGGTTACAAATATTGGCAACAGAAATACAATGCAAATTACTACCGCAGAAAAGTAACGTGGCAATTACAAAATTACTTGAAAAAGTAACGGATTGCAAGGAATCCATTACTTGTAGCAGATTTTCAAAGTCTGGTCAGAACAGTCCTCATACAAAAAATACAAAAAACACGGTAGATAGGAACAACACATAGAAGTTAGTTATGAATGTGAGCGTGACAACAAGCTGGAGAGGTAGCAAGCAGTAATATAAAAAGAAAGAAACTGAGATTGTGCTGCAGACAAATTTGATAAGAGGGCAGCCGCTTCGAACACGAGCGCTGCGCCGCGTAGCGGAAAATGAGTGAACCATCGGACGGAGATGCTCTTGCAACCGGATCAACTTATAAGGGCGTCATGTAGGTATAGGGAAACGCATGCGTGCGTGACGAGATCGCAGCAGGACCGAGGGAACGGTTTGGGGCAGAGTTACGGTCGCGTTTGCGGCGAGTGGAGGGTTCCAATAGGGCAACGGTCTTATCTGTCGCTCACAGGACAACGGCAGGTGGCACAAAAAATGTTTCTGTATTTGTGTGTGTGTGTGTCTATGCGTTCGTTCGTGAGTGTGTGTTTGTGTATCTGTCTGTGCGTATCCGCCTTTCGAAACGTGTTGGAATGGTGCGCCGGACCTCGACGTTGTGCAAAGTTACGCGAGGGGAAAATTCAGCTGTTTTGTGTTTGTTTGTTTCTTCCTGGAGCGAACCTTCCCATCCTTCGTGAATCCCCACGAGATTGGAAAGTTGGGGGCGCCTGCGTTGGCGGCGATACCGTGGCGGCCCAATGGGAAACCTGAAACGACGAATTGCTAGCACGCACAGAGTTACACCGTGCGCGCCCGAACACAATCGGTGCGACGACCAGAAGCTTCGGATGCTCGGTTTGAATCTCCGTGATATATTTACTACGAGAAAACGCAGTTTGAAAATTTGTTTAATGGTGTGTCGTCAGGAAAGACTCAACTATGGTTACGATGTTTTTTTTTTGTTTTTTTTAACGTTTCATACACATTCCTGTTACCGTGAATACGTTTTGACCCCGGTTGAGTTTAGTGGTCATGTCTTATCAACACAATCGTAACTTGTTTTCTATAAAAAAATGGTCATATCAAATTAAACACGAGATCAACAAAAATTGGGTTGTAAGTAGTGTTTTTTTCTTCTAAGAGAATTTAATTTCTTCAACAATTTAGTACACAATTTCATCTCCACCTTCCATCCCCCCCTTATTTATTTTTTTAGCTCTTCCAGTTTTTGGTGGGCTGGTGGGCTAGCGCACACCAGCTCGGAGCACGTGGAGCGAAAGCTCGCGCTGCAGAACCCAGGATCCTGGATTCAATCCCCGCCCCTGCCCGTTTCGATCAGGATGAGCATCGTACCGGCGTGCGGTCGTGTATCACTACTGCGTGGTGCACGTTAAAGACCCCAGGCTAGCGGTTTGTACCGCACTGGCTAAATTCCTCATCTACAGCTGAGACACCAGACGCCCACTGAGGCAGACTAACTTCCGGCTGTATAAACGTACACACAACAATTTGCTATTCTTTTATTAAAGGTTGCTGCGGATTCGATCTGTAAAGGGTGCTTCTTCGCGGATATGGTCTTGATAAGGTGAAACCATCTTTACAAAGTTGTAGAGAAAGACAGACGAAAAACGACTACGTCTGACGCATTCCAAAATCGAACTGATCTGGCTCTTTTATTGCGGGTGGTAGGCTGTGGTCTTCAGGTGAGCGATGCCAAGAAGAGTTGTCAAGCTTCGGAGAAGGGCCGACTTGAATTGGCTTCCGCGATCGGTCACGATTTCGGCGGGAACTCCAAAGCGGGAGATCCAGGGGGACAGAAGCGCGGAGGCGACAGTCTCGGCAGTGATGTCTTTGATGGGAAGCGCCTCCGGCCAGCGCGTGAACCTGTCGATGACGGTTAGGAGGTACCGGTAGCCCTGCGATGACGGTAGGGGTCCGACGAGGTCCACGTGGATGGTGGCAAAGCGCGTGTCGGGGAGTGCAAACTTTGCCAGAGGCGTGATGGTGTGCCGGGACACCTTACTCTGCTGACAAGCAATGCATGCTCGTGCCCAGGCGCGGACATCAGTGTTCATGCCAGGCCAGACATATCGTTCCGCGATTAGATGTTGAGAAGCGCGGATGCCTGGGTGTGAGAGAGCATGCAGGTTGTTGAAGATCTGACGCCGAAGTGGTAACCCGGACGTGATGATCACGTCCGGATCACCAATGTAGAGAAAGACAGACGAAAAACGACTACGTCTGACGCATTCCAAAATCGAACTGATCTGGCTCTTTTATTTGCACGCGATCTTCTTCTTCTTTTCCCAGTGGCTATCGCCACAAAGTTATCTTCGGTTGAAGGTTGGTCGCTCTTAGTGTAACAATTCGTAGTGGGAAACGTTGCAAGACATGCTTCTTGCTTTCGACAAGCTACGAGGTAAAGGCAGATGTGCACACGAAGGATAATATTTTGATGAAAAATTCTCGCTGGGTGGGAGGCGTAACCTAATAGGTGATGCCTAAACGTCTCGCTGCCTTTGTCGATCTACTGGGATGTGCATGAGCACGAGCAGCTAAAGCTATATATTAAAAAAAGCCTCCAAATCTGCAATCACAACTCACAAGGATTCCCGACCAAAGTATAAGTGCCTCAATCTAAATTAAAATTCATTCGACTTCATGGAATCTGGTTAAGAGCGAAAATTCAACTGCTTTCTTGTGCTCTAGTGTAGCGAAACACTTTTTTGCTTGGCGCGGTTGTTATTCGGTCAATGAAATAAAGTCAAAAATAGAATAAATGTTCAAATAATAAACAAAAAAATAAACAAAGGTGTTTAGAAAAAAATACAAAATTTCTAAATTTTGGCATACGTTAATAAACGTGTTTGCACATTGAGACCACATTTAGTGTCTTTTCGTAATTGAACAAACCCGTACTGAGCAATGCAGCGTTTGTAATGGGTTTGACGTATTTGTCTATTATGACCGTTTGGTCACCTCAAGTCATTCTTCGTGTTTCTGCATGTGTATGTCCGAGGGGCGTGACACAGCCGTGGTCTTCTCAAGGGATACGTTATGGTCTAAAAGACTACCACACTTCAGTAATTGAAAGGAAAAAAACACGGCAGGAATGTTTCTCAGTTGTCGCTTTTCGGGCGCAAGTTTTCGCCTTCGATAATACCTTGGCGTCTTGCGATCTTTGAGTGTGCACGCCCAGAAAGAAGCACGGCGGCAGATCCACAATGGCGTCTAAAATGCACACGAAGAAGACGCCCTGCGCTTCTTTTGTTGTTAGTAACTACCACGTGTTACGCGCATTGACTTCGCACCAGCTGCCATTGGGATGGTTTTGTTGCTGAGTGCATAATGTTTGCGGTATGCATTTCGCATCCCCGCAAAAGAACAGGCAGGAATGACTACCAGTGCGTTGCAACGACGTCACGTGCACGTTGTGTATGCACCGAGAGACTGAGGGAGAGGAGGGAAGAGAGCACGCGGGGTCGTCGAAACGCCGAGCTCTGATTAGAATTACTAGGGTGCCTTCATTGCGCTTTGCTTAGGGTGGAGTCAGCGCATTTTGTCCCACACTTTTATTTTCCTTAGCCCAGAGCAGTCAAGGAGTAATGTCAGCGCGATTGCGTGTGTGCCACGCAAGTCTCACACGCGCACTGATTCCTCTTGCGCTGCTATACAGATCGAGTCTCGAAGTAAATAACCAAAAGAAAGCATTGACGAACGCGCGTGCAAGATGCCATTTGTTTTAGGTTTTGCTTTGGAAAAGTTACTACTGCTGAGGCCAGCACGTGCGGCGCGTGGAACACCAATCCCTGCATTCTCCTTGATGCTTGGGTAAGACAGCAATAGGTCTATAGACCATTTGCTATATTACCCAAGCATCAAGGAGAATGTAGGGATTGGTGTTCCACGCGCCGCACGTGCTGGCCTCAGCAGTAGCAACTTTTCTAAAGCAAATACTTAAAACAAATGGCATCTTGCACGCGCGTTCGTCAGCGCTTTATTTTAGTTATTTACTTCGAATCTTTTATACGGGGAAGGCGTGCGCGTGTGGCGCGTGGAACACCAATCCCTGCATTCTGCTTGATGCTTGGGTAATACTGCAATAGGTCTATTGGCAACGTGAGCGATCGACAGCGTCGCTGTGGTCGGCCCACCACAATTGGCCGAATGCTGACTATGACGTCAGCAAAGGATTTCTCAGCGACGCAAATAAGAGGAATGTCAGAACTTCAATTTTGACGGTATTGGCGGTGTTGCTTTGAGAGCGCTATGATTTCAAGCTTTCACCATGCTCATAACAAACACCATCGAACTTGTTGTTCACTAGGTAATGACGTCACGAAAGGTAACCAAACGAGGGCACCACCGAAACATCTCGACGCTATACTTCGTTTCACCTTCCGTCCAGACGCAGCCGATGCTACGAGATTATATGACGAATCAGACAGCGTCAAAAGGGCACCATCATGGTGTTCGTAATGGTTCTGTCTGTGTTTTTCATCGCTGAACCAATCATAAACAGAACAAGCCTAGTGACTTGCACTTTTGACGCTGCTTGATTGGTCCCGTTCCCTCGTAGCATCCGCTGCGTCTGGACGGAAGGTGAAACGAAGTATAATAGTAGGTTACAAGTCAAGAAGGTAGCGGCAAATGCCCCTCAAAGGGAATCATATATCCCTCCGCCACCTCCGCATCCAATAGCGTCCCATCGTTTCCGTGACGTTGCGGCCAACGCGCGAGGAGGGTCTTGCCTTTCTGTACATATTTGCTTTATCTTTCGACTTTGACTTAGCATTGTGGAAGCCACGAGAGGGAGATTAGAGTCTTCCTTCTCCGATGGAAACAAAGACGACTTTCGGGGATTAGCTTCCCCTCCGATAGATACAAAGGCTGCTTTCAGGGGCTCGGTTCCCCCTCCGATGAATACAAAGGTCGCTTTCTTAAAAAGTGGGGGTCGAAGACAAGTTGGCACCACTCTGTGGCCATTATCTATCCATTGAAGCGGAACAAGGAGCGTTTCCAGTGAACTCTTTTTTCGACTGCGGAGGGATTTGAAACCGGCGCATCCCGCTTGTGGGAGGAGAATCTCCTACCTTCTTAACTTGTAACCGAATATAGTGGGTAGACCTAAAGCTAGCTTCCTTTGCCTCCACAACACTTGCCGGACGCGCGTTCTGACGCGTTCGACGAGGGCAGTGGAAACAAAGGCAGCTATAGAGTGAGGTCTACCCACTAGTAATTCTAATCAGAGCTCGGCGTTTTTGACGTCCTCACGCGCTCGCGTCCCTTTTCTCTCAGGTTTGTCGGTGCATAGCTACTTGTTCTTTTCGCACGTCCCAAACGTTTTATGAGGGATTAAGCTGTGTGTATCTGTGCCTTACTGAACGAATTTATCCGAACAAAATTTCCTACTTGCAGACGTCTCTCCGTTTATTCGCCCTCTTGCGTGTAACCCTCGTGATGCGTAGCTGGCAGAGAATGTCAGCACAACCAGTTTGGTCGTCATGATAACTAAAACTAAAAAAAGAAGAAAAATTTGTGTGTACGAGCGATTTACTTAGAATTAAAATATTTTTCCCGCTATGGATCAAAACCCTTGGCCCGCGGTCAAACTGCTAGCGCATAATACAAAAGACAGTCTGCATACATGCTCGAAACATGCTATGCATGAAAAAGAAAACATGCTTCGATGATGCTTGAGGCCTGTACGCAGATAATGTTGTCATCATGTTTGCAGCGAATACCGCGTCTTTTGTATGACTCACAAGCATGGCGACCGCGTTTTTAGTGCGTAGTAGGATGCCCTAACTCTGCGCCAGCCGGACGACTTTCTATGTGCACCGGCTAAAGTGTATGCCCTATGTTTCCCATTATATTTACCACATGATGCTGCTTTCCACAGTGCTCAGTGATGTTGTACAGGAGGCTGATGGCAATTATAAAATATTTTTTCTCGCTCTCTTACACGGCCTTTTAATATCTTCTAAGCAAAATAAAACGATTGATGTGTTTCGTGCGTTATAGAACTGTACATATAAAGGTCGCTGCTGTCTTTATTTTATTTAAAAAGAAAAAAAAAACTTCGCGCAATATTAATTAGCATACAACATGCGTGTCCGTAGGCGAAAAGGTCTTTCTGACTGCTAGACTCATAATTTCCAAAATAACGATAAGGGAGAAAAAAAGAGGTTGCAAGCTCAGACGACAACTTAACTGGCGACATTCGCACGGTTTCCCTGATATAAAAACCGACTCTAACGTCGTTCATGTTTTTCGGAACAGCTATGTTTGCGGTGACCAAATCTCGTAGGGAATGGTTTGCAGGCGAGCATAGATGGGAGGAAGGCGACTTCGTCTCGGCATTTCCGGCTTTTCCGTCCTGCGTTTTCGGTAGTTATCGACGATAAAAGAAATGCATCGAGCTCGTATTGTTCGGCTCGGTGCATTCCGTAAGAATAGAATCTGGTCTCCGTGAGAGAGAGAGAGAGAAGAGAGATAGCTCCGTCCACGGTGAAAAGGACCGGAGACGATTCGGACACTACGACGGCGAGTCAAAAAGGGGACACGGTGGAAGAGATCTAATGGAACAGAGGCAAAGGAGGAAATTGAGGGGAAGAGAAAACTAGACAGGGCACAAAACAGGACAAAATTGCGTGACGAAGAGGAAAATAGGTACAAGGGTTGTAAGAAAGGGTGAACAACGAACTTAATACAATAGATAACAAGGAAAAAAGGAAAGACAAAGAGAAAGAAGGAAACAAAGTTAGCAAGAAAAACAGAAAAAAAAAGATAAAAAGAAAGAGAGAGAAAGACGGAGGGTGAGCCTCTCATCTTCTTCTAAAGAGGCAAACGCAGGAGACGGACTGAACACGAGTGCAACGTCAGAGCTCGGCTTAGATTCGGGTCCAATCAGTGAGGAGACGAGATCGAGCCGAACGATGACGCAGTACTCGCTTCAATCCGTGTTTCGCGTTTGCCTCTTTTTTAGGTGACACGCAAAAATTCAGTCTGATGACCCTGCTATCTAAGAGGTGATAGAGAAAGGCAGCAAAACAAAGTGAAAGCGGATTTGGGTGTGCCTTTATTTGAGCTTGTGTGCGCGCGTTCTCTCTACAGACCTTTTCCACAAGGGCGCAGCCATCTTGAATGTCATCACTTCTGGTATGCGTTAAAATGCCGTTTTGATCTCCCCACGCCGCTGGAGAGTGTTTACAAAAAATGCGTGATTGTCACAAATTATTGTTTTGCCTCACGTATATTTTCTAGCATATTCCGGGTTGAAATGTTCAATTATGTTTTCGTACCGCATACCAGATACGGAACCCACGTGACTGGGAACGACAAAAAACTGAAAACGTCTATACGAGAAAGATAGCATAAAAATAGATAAAACGAAACGATGTGATAGAAGAAACCACGAGAAAAAAAATATATCAGAAGACAAAACAAAGAGCAGCACCAGGCAAGGAAGAATGTTAGAAGGTTAGGGGAAAAATTGTGTCGCTTGTATGTTTATACAGCCTCGATGCTACACTTCGTTTCAGCTCAAGTCCAGACGAAGCCGATGCTTTAAGCTGAAGTATAGTACGCCTGAACCGGTAACCTGTTTCTTAGCTGTAGTTGAGAAATTTAGCCAGTGCAGTGCAACCGCTAACCTGGGCTTTTTAACGTGCATCACGCAATAGTGATTACACGAACGCGTGCCGGTACGAAACTCATCCAGATCGAAACGGGCCGGGGGTGGTGATTGAACACAGGAAGTTCTGCAGCGCAAGCTTTCGTTTCACGCTCCCAGCTGAGACGCGTTAGCCCACTCGACCAGGTTAAGGATAACAAACCGAATATGCCTATATGATTACAGGTCACTGTGAACAATTGAACAACCATGAACTTTTTAAGTTGAAAAAAAAAACTTAAAATAGCTATGGTTTCAAAATAAAGAAGGGCCACAAAATTTCAAAAGAGTGCAAAGAGAAAAGGGAAAGGCGCACAAAGAAAACGCTTTGAGCTCCGGCGCGCTAAGGCACAAACGTCGTGTTTCTTTTGTTGTATGGCTTCCATGATCACTCCTTCGGAGGCGAAGATCGCCGACTCCATGGAAGCCAGCTGACGCTCTAGACTGGGGACGATACGTTGCCGTAAAAACAACTTCGAGACTTCCTTATAGCTTTTTAAAGCTCTTCGGGCAGATCCTCCACCCCTTCCACACACGCACATACACACACACGCACACACTTTTTGTTTTAGCCTACAACTATCCACCCTCTACAAAACAGCTGTTGTTAGTCGTACTGTCTCTCCCCGATTCCGCATGGACGAGTTTCAAATCGTCTTTTAGGAGAAAAAGTAAAAGTAAACAACGATATTTCACGGGGATTCTCTTTCGAAACAAGAGACATCGCCATTACCGTTGTTTCTTCGTCCGAGAGACTGAGTGTGTGATAAAAGCGTTCTTGAATTGGGTGTAACAAGGAGCGCCGATCTGCTTATCATGGGGAGAGATAACTGACGCGATTTCTTCCTTTTACGGCGACAGCTTTTATTGGAACTGTTTCTGCGCGGATCCCCAGTTGTGTTTCGTGTACGTCGCGCCTGGAAAAATATTTTCGACAGAGTTAGCGGAAGGGTTTTTTCCTCTGAATTTGACGCTGTGTCGTCGCGGTGTGACATGACACAGTGACATTACGCGACACTGTAACATGACGTGGTCTCGTGACGTCACGACACCATAACGTCACGTGACACTGTGACGACACGTAACACCATGGAGTCACGTGAGTGGAGTCAGGCGTCACTGGGGCGTAACGCAACTTGTGACGTCGCGCGATATTATGACGCAACTCGGCACGATGACGACGTGACATTGTGATGTCACGGAACGTGCTACCATTACGTCACGTGATTCCATGATGTCACTGAATATCGTGGTGTCACATGACGTCATAATCAGTGTGCAGGGTGACCGTATGTAGTCTGCGTTCAGGCAGAGTCTGCAACGTCTCGGCGGTCGCCGCAGCTCATCTATGGGACAAAACGAGAAACCGGGAATTTCGTTTCTCCCAGGACTCTCGGGAACGGGGACGGGAGACGAGGTTCGATGACGCCGCAGTCAGCCCGCCTAAGGCGACGGCTCTGACGGGCTTTGATTGAAGCGCTGATATCTCTCGGAGGAAACGTACAGGGCGGAGCCGGCTTTGAGCTGGACAGTGTCTCCACAAAAAGGCTGGTTGCGTAAGAGGTATGCAGCTCTCAGCGCGATGACATTGAGATAACGAGATTATATTTGCGTGTTTGTCTTTTGATATTATGTCAAGCCCCTTCACTGAAAAGGGTGACGTGGCCTAGGGTGTTGCATGGCGTAATATTGTAGGTCTAAGGAATCTTTCAGCAAGCGAGGATAGCAAAGGGGTTCATATGCGGAAAGCAAATCGTCTGCTTTGATTGAAAGAACAGTGGATAGATCTAAATGTTAGGTGTTTTGAGGTGTACCCACTATTGTTTCAATCAGACAATAAGAGCTCGTCGTTCTGACATCATCGCCACCCCTGTGCCAGAAGGAGAAGAACTTTCGCTCTGCATACTAGGTCTTTATGTAAGTGAGAAAGCTGCTGAAAAAAAGGGAATGTTTTACTGAGGTGCATAGCAGCAGAGTGCGTTAAAATGCGGCAACATTGTTTGTTTGTTTTATGACTTTTTTTAGGGTGAATCGAGGTGTAGTAGATATGCTTTCGCTTAGAAAGAACGAACGCTTGGCCGCTTGTTTTTATCGAGTATACTTTTTGACATGAAATAAAATTAGAGCCATTTGTGGTTAGGCAATTGCTTGATTTTCGCAAACAAATCGCTTTTGCAAAAAAATAAAAGCAACGCAGGAACAAATCGGGAGTCAAGTAGATGAAAGGAACAAACCGGGTGCTCACTTACAAATTAATTGTAATAGTAAAATAAACACAAACTTGCGAAACCATAAATACTCCACTACACAGATGTTATGCGCCATTCGCTTCAGACTGATTTAGAAACGTTACCTCGTATTTATATAGTTCAACAGACTGTCACCTTTGAGGAATGTGAGATAGCATTTCCTTGCCAGTGGAAAGCGAATGGTTGTTTTGTGAGTTATAAGTCAGCGCGTGGTTTCCTTGTTTTTTCTGCTTGTTCATGTTTTTCCTTGCACTCGTTTCATTTCGCCGTGCGTCACCAACTCGCCCACGTTCATACTCTTCTATTCGAAAATTCAGCGACCCATAGGGGTCGCCACTATCGGGCAAATATGGCAGTCTAAGACAGGTCGTGCCGCGCCACGTGCCAGCTCAACGCACAGCGCTCGGCTATCAGCAGGCAAGCATTGAACTCAAAATGGTTTGCCCCAATTTTATTCACTACGTTTGAAACCTTGCGGCAATGTGTCGGCGTAAAGGAGCTTCCAGTGGTTTGAGCTATTTTTTTTGTGGAAGCGATGGAACGACTGCCTAATGTTCTCTACGATGCTGATGAACGTTGATAAACGTACAACGTCTGGTTTACGCGGTAGCGTAGGTTGCATTCAGAGCGACAACACTCTGACACGACGGTAAGGACCAAATCCCAGAAAAAAACTGCTCCATCGCGCCGACCGCCGATAACAAGTAATCACGGAAACCAGAAGAAACGAGCAGAAATCGCAAAAATGTCCTGTTCCGTCTAGTTCAACGTGTTGCCTCTAAGTGCCGCCAGTCTTGCTGTTGTCGTGAATTGAGCGCTTCTGGGCAAACCTTTAGTACTGTCAACGCGTCTCAGGTCTACACTTCCTTTGATTTTTATGCGAGGTCACAGATCTGTTTTGTGGACGAAAAAAAAACGCTAATAAAAACAACAAAACACACCAAGCACCAAAATCAGACATTTGTCAAATGTAACAAAACGCAGCCTTAACAATAAAGTTATAACGTCTCGCCCTCACTCCCAAGATTGAATTTCTTCGCGCTATCGCGTCAACGTAGCCGTATACGTTCGCCTATACTCCGTCTCACCTTGCGATGAACCACGGAAGACTCTGTGAGCTATTTCAGCCAATCCAAGACTACGAGCCCGTACCGTGACTGCGCTCCCAGAGCGTCGCCACGCCTCTCTCGTAGGTCACGTGACATTCATGAGACACGATTGGCTAGAAAAGTTGAGTTCATAACAAAACGGAACAGGCAACAAAAATATAAGTACATATAAGAGGTAGTGTTCCCAATTACAACTGAACAACACCTTTAGAATGTGGTACAGAACGTTCGATCTTCTAATTTTGTTAGAATTTGTTCTCCTTTTCCAGCCCTGGAGCGCAGGCTGGCGCCGCTTTTAGCATACCTATTTACAGGTCTCGGCCGCTCGATGTTCACACCTTCCCTTCTAGCCCACCGTACACGAGGCATTGAATTGGTTCTGGTGACTCCTACCGTATGCTGAGGTCCATCGGAAGGGGACACGGAGTACATCAGACTATTCTCCTTCGAAGGGGGTCTCGAATTGAGTTTCCTGTATTCTAGCTCGCCCCAGAAAAGGCTTCGAACGGGCCTCTTGACTCGAGTAAACGCACTTGATCGGACCCCGTACATCGGGGCCCACTGCCGTCCTCTCTGACGCCTTCTCCTTCGCGGCGAAACGGACGCTCCGAAGAGTTCGATAAAGTGCAATTTCGTTGTCCAATGTCACAGTTTCTCCCGTCCTGCTCTTCGAGTCAACCAAGGGGGGGGGGGGGAGGAACGAAATAGACACGGAGAGTCTCCGTACGCGCTCACGCGTTGAGGAGAATGGCAATAAAGACAAACCAAGCAACTAAGTCGATTCAAGGTCCCCCCCCCCCCCCGTTTTTTTTTCTTCTATTTTGTCGGCAACCGTCGGAATCTCGAAGCCAGCGATGTCGGGCAAACGATAAGACCGAAAAAAAAAGGTCGAACACATTGAAGATTTTCTTGTTTCCTATGTGAGAGCCCCAACGTACAAACCTCTACACGGGCGAAAAAAAAACAAACAAAACAAACGTACGTGGCATTTGAAATGGACGAAGAGATATTCCTCCGCGTCAGGACGTTAGCGTGGCAAATCGGATGCCAAAAAAGGATGCCTGAAATATCAATTTTCGAAAAAAAAAATGTTACGAAGATGGTCGAAGGTGGTCGTAAAAACAGCAAGAGAAAGTTCCTATAAAGACTAAACTTGAAACTGAGGTTTCGCTTGTAGGTTAAAGAACTAAATTCCTTCTCTAAACGTCAACTGGTAACCCTTAGGCTTCATCAGGAAGTTTCTTAGCGCTACTGGGGCGTAAACGAACTTCATATAAATAAACCAATAAACAGAGCGCAATGAAACTTTTCTCAAGGGTGTCTTTAGGTGTGTTTATCATACTCGAATTCCACAAATGTAAATTTCAGAAAAAATAAAATAAATAAAGTCCCTAAAATTTTTGTTTTTTGTTTGTTGTGTACAGAGAAGGAAACGGTAAAAACCGTCTGGGTGATGCTGCTACACACAGATGCGACAACATAAAGCAAAACTGTGAAAACTTTCAGGCGAACACCCACAAGCAGATCTAGCGTTCGAGCGTATGTGGTCTGATCTGTGAGGATACAGCTTCAACCAGAAGATATTTAGCGCTTTCTTCCCGGTGCACAAGAAAGGCAGAAGGTTCTTTTTTAGGCTTAAATGTTTTTTTGAGCTCACACTCATAAAATTTAAGTACGATATTTGCGCCACCTAAAAACATGTTTCTGAAAAGTTTCAATGCACTGCGTTCGTTGATATATTTTTACGTTTACTTTTACGCCCCAATATCTCTGGGAAACACCACGTAGAAAGCAGTTTATCAAGTAAAATATATACTTTGGCGAATAAGTTTTGTTATAAATTGAGCACATATTGTGATGCTTAGCTAATGGGGAATAAAGGAACGTTCAAATGGGTTTATATCAATATAAATTTTTTAACCTTTTATCCTACTAGAATTTGCGAATCATCGCCATTATGCCGTATGCAGTCTGCCTTTAATATTATATGCGATTGTGAAGTAGGTATTTTTCTTGATTTTGTTAGTTTGACGTCGGCCTTGCGAAAGTGTATTTTATCCAACCCAGAGTTAGTGTAAGGTTGTATTTGCTCTGGAATCTTGTATTTGTGTCCTTACAAATGTCTGTGTGATTGCGTGCATGTTTGTATTTTAAATAGGGGTGCTGTGAACACGAACTGACAGTGCACCACACAAAAGGCGTTATAGCTGTTTGTGGGCACTGAATAAAAATAAAACATTATTATTATAATTATTATTATTAAAAAAGGGAAGCTGAAACATTTCTTTAAAAGAATAAGGTAAAGGTTGATTCTAAGCGTAGTTTTATCCCGTGAATCTGAATATCACGTTCGCTTTCCCCGAAGATGTAACTAAACGTAAGAAAAACGCCAGAAAAACCAGCGACCAGTCGTGACGTCATAAGAGGATCTTTCGGCCGCCAAGCGCGTGTCGTTACAAGAGGCCGCGCATGCAATTGCAAGATTGCCATGTATATTCTTCCGCACTTGCACCAGTCGAGACGTCTTTTTCTGCCCTTTTTAGAAATAGCAAGAGTGCGCGTGCGTAGCTTTGATAGGCGCTGAAGATGCGCGAGAGCAGAGATTCCGAAAACTCCCTTTGTGATGTCACGCTCCAACAAGAAGGGCCTCCAGTGGTGCTTTGAAAATGATTTCCTGCAGCCTTTATGCACCCAAATTAAGAGCAATATATATATAATTTTGATATTTGAGATTCTGGGGGTCAAATGAAGACGATTTAAGTATGTTTCCTCAAATACAAAACCGCTTGAGCTTACTTTTATATCTGAGCGTCGTACTACAGCGTTTTAGATGAGAAATAATACTAGCCGGGTTATCTGGTACATTAAATAGAGGAAGCGACTGGGTGGATCGGTCAGCTGCGGATGTGCAATCACCATTACGAACGCGGGACAACAAAGAAAGGAAAGACAGGCGAACACAGACAGATAGAGGGGAGCAGTCAGTGCATGCGTCGTTTAAGACGTTTTATATGCCTTCTGCTTTGCATTTTAATAAAAGTTTATGGATGAATGGTCTATGGTAATCCCCGAGATTTGGGATTTACGTCGGAATTATATATAGTTTATCAATGAGCCTCCGCAGGACTAAAAAGTATTTACTTTACAGATTTATTAAACGCCACACAAACATGAAGTAAAGAAGAAAAAAGACTCTTACGTAAAACGGCAATACTGTGGCAAAAAAAAGATTAAATTAGATTTCGGGCCACTTTCTTTTTTATTTCCGTCTAACTTTATATTTTCATTGCATTAATGTCATATAGGCTCCAAACAACAACCTAAGTCACATATACCTAAAAAAGGAACAGCATTCCACGGCTTAAAAGTATTCAGAAATAAAAAATGCAGCTACCACGCCTAGAAACGGTTAAATAAAACGAAAGGAAACAAAAATATCAGCGGTGTTTTATGTGCCCGGGCTCAAAAATTATGCCACCTCGGGGAATCATTCAGAACACGAGCATGGCGAATTCGAGGTGAGGCCAAAAGCGGCCAACTCGAAGAGCCCATTCGCCCGAAAAAAATATAAAATAAAATAAACGCAATGTATTGCATGAGAGATGTGTCCCTGCTATCATTTTTCTATCACATGCGTTGCCCGCAAGTGATAGATTTACGCATCTTGATTCGTATGTTATTTTTAACGATATTGTGCGCAGGGTAATATGTTAGGCGATGTAACACTTTTTTATTTTTGTTTTGTTTTAAGAACGCGTTCCTATGTTTTTACGAGGTGTCCCATCGGATCGGTCAGTTTCCCAATTTAGGGGCGGTTTACGCGTGTAATGTGCGCTTCGCATTCCGGCATATGTTTGGCAATCAGACTTGCCCTTCGCACTTCGCAGCGCATATTCCTGTGTCAAGGTAAACTACAGTGGTTTGGCGCGTTTGACCCTTTTTAACCTTTCTAGATTTGGCAAATGTTTGCGGTTGCCATTGAAAATGGCTTATAGCAACAGGCTACCAAACTTTTCGCGCGTAAGAGGCTCTGCGTAAAAAGTGTATTGAAACGACAGGAAGCGGCTGAAAAACGTCACTTACTTCCAACAGAAGAGCCGTGGACAGACAAAGGCCGGACGCCCGTTTGTCTGTAAGGACAGCACTTGATACACTTGAATTGCGCCGCCCCATTTACGCTGTGAGGTTTAAACACGTTTGAGCACATTACATCGATATACGGGTGCAAATTCTCCAGAGAACCATGTTTTCTCAATTTCAATGCCCGCTTGCCCAGCCGTTTTCTGAATTGAGCTTTTCGGAAAATCCCAGAAGAAAGCCTCACGGCGAGGGGAATTGTGGGGCTGTTCAAATATACGTCTGGGCCGAAGCGGACGTTTCGTATATCATAAAAGCGACACGATCTCTTCGTCTTCTGTCATTGTGAGTTCAGCAAACACGCGACAAATGCAACAAACACAAATTAGAAACATCACGCACCTTTCTTTTTTCTTTCATTTCTTACGTTCTTGCGCTTTTATATCCCAAAATTTGAACCAACATAAGCTTTGTTTTTTATTCCTGGGTAATTTTTCACGCGCCGTACGTCATATCGTCGTAACGCACCAAGCTCACGGCGGGGGCGCCACATATTTACCGAAATGGTCTATGGGTCGCCTCGCTTCATATTAGGCAAGGATATCCGAATAATTTCAAAATGGCATATATAAAATCAGTCTCCGCAAAATAATAAAAATTATACTGCATGAAGAATAACTGATGCTGTCTGCAAGAACTTGCGTGTGATCTTGAGCATTTCGAAAGGGCAGCAGGATTCCCACGTTAAATAATTTAACTGAGATAACTCGCACAGTTGTCGGACATTTTGTAAAACATATATGAGACTGACGGGCCGACGAAAGGAGACAAGCAATCGGCGCATCTTGATGCTATGTGCATCGCTATTTGGGACTGACAATCATCACATGTTGCCTGTGTCTAAAGTACAATGTGCAAAAAACATATACAATCGTTTTGTTGCAAAACAACAACAACAACAACAACAAAAAAGCTACGCATTGTTGAACGCTTATCCATTGCCTAAATGTAGCCCTAATGGTGCGAGCCAGATGACAAAATTTCAAAGATAACTTTTATCTCAATCAAAAGTTATTAGTGATTTTATAAAAAAAATAATAAATGGTGCTTGTTTTTGGCAACTGACGCCATTTAGCTTCATGTATTCGAGAGCTCCATCGGGCGCCATCTTTTTCTTGAAAATTTTATAAAATTCTTTTTAAATCTGAATAAGACAACAGTTAATTTTGAAACTTTAACATTTAGTTGGGACCATTAGCACTACATTTGGGCGGAGGACGAGCCTTCAGCGATGCGTAGTATATATATATATTTTTTTTTGCGGTGAAAATACATCCAAGCGTATTCTTAAATTGTAGGATTTCAAAATGATTACAAAATGACGTGGGTCGTTAGGATGTTGCGTAATACGAGCAGCATGATCTCTCTACGTTCTCAAAATAAAAAACTGCGAGATTAGAAACTGCCAAACTTTTTTTTTTTTTTTAGGCTCCGTCGAGCACAAGAGAATCTTGTAAACTGATACCCGGGTATCGTTCGAGTCCACGAAACGCACATTATTAGGTCGCCCGCGCAGAGAATCATTCGTACGAGCATCATTCTTCCCGGTATCTGCAGCCGCAGGTGTCATCCTACCAGGCTCGGTTGTGAGAAATTTATGACCCAACAGGAGTTGCTAAGAAAAAACAGACAAAATATTGCTCATAAAAATGGTCATCGCTAAAAACGCCGAATGCGACATGAACAGTCGGAGTTCTTGTTGTTGTTTTTCTTCACGCAGTTGTGAACATTGTTAGCCCACAACACCCGCGCGAATGTACACGAATGGACACGCCCTATACTCCGTTTGAGCTAAGCATGCAGCGAGGCGGATGCTGCCAGCCATGCCAGCCAATCTAGCGCTGTGTACATGTCACGTGACAATGCGCCCCGCGTATCGTTGTGCCCCTCCCGTACCTCGATGTGATATGTACACAGCACTAGATTGGCCTTGATGGCTCCTAGTGTCCACTGAGGTCCAGTGTAAGGAAAAACGGGGTAGAGTAGGCAACATAAAGCGCAGCAGATGAACCGTGCAAACGAAAATGCAGACACCCACATATACACATACACGCACATTCACTCACACACAAATACGCGCACACACGCACGCACACAAACACAGACGAACGCGCGCGCGCGCAATCTCACAAGCACAAAATGGAATCGCAAAACGAGAATGTACAAGAAACATGAATCAAAATGGGAACGGAGAAAAAAAAACACTAAAAAGTCATTTAATAACACTAAATAATAATAAAAGAAACATAGTCCCAGTAGCCCCTGCGGCCTCCCCCTCCCCACTCAAACCATTAAAAAAAAAAAAGAAAACGAGAAAGTTGTGTCGGAAAACAGAGGCACCCCTCTTGCAGGTGCGGGCGATCCATTACGAAAGCTCAATCATTACCTGCGTGGCGGCCGTCGAGCCCCCGCAAGGCTCAAATCGGGAGAGAGGAGAGAGTCGGGAAAGCGTAGAAATGCGAGAGAAACAGAGAAGGCCGGAAAAAATAGGAGGGACAGAATCTAGAAGGGTTTATACAGGGAACCTTTCTTGTCGTAAGAGTAAGGGAGAGTTTAATGAGACAGGACGAGGAGGAGGGTGGAAAGTAAGGAAGATAGGGAGACGACGAAAAAAGAAAGTAAGAGAAAAATAAGAGAAATAAAAAAAAGAGGAGAGATGTGGGCATCTGGAACCACCCAGTGCGCATCACTGGAGATGATGATTGCGATTATTTTCGTACGCGGTCTGCCACGGCGCGTCCGCAGTATCACGTTCTGTTTCTTGCAGCCCGCCCCCTCTTCGCAAGAGAGAGCCGCGGCCGTTGCCACTTCCACTGCTACGCGGTTTGTGGTACTCTACTCGATTATGTCCGTTTAGTCCGCCTTCTTGCTGACGGTGTTGTTGCTTGAGAGCTTTTTTTCCCTTTGCGCATGACGGCCAAGTATATGGTAGTGCACGCCGTTTTTTTTTCCTTGGTCCTCCGCCACTGTGCGTGTGTGCGTGCGTGTGCGCGTGCGTGTGTCTGGGTGCGTAGGTGTGTGTGTGTAGTGTATGTGGTTGCGCGTGCGTGTGTGGGTAGATGTGTGCGTGCGTGTGCGTGTGGCGAATATGTCTTTTATGTTTTTTATGTATATGCATGTGAATGTGTGTGAGCTTGTGCGTGTGTACGTTTACGTGTGTTTGTACGTGTCTGTCGTGTCTTTGCCTGCGTGTGTGTTTAAAACTGTTTGTGCGCCGTGGTGGCTGAGTGTGCTGAAAATAAATTCCGCTCCACGAGCTCCGACACGTAGAGGCGGGGGAGCTGCGATTCACGCTAGCTCCCTGGTTTTAGGGAATTTTCGGGGAGGGGTAGATGATGGACAGATGGTATGCTTTCATTATACCGTTTTTTTTTGTTGTAGATTAGTAACAAGAAGCAATGAATAAAGTAGTAGCGTCAGCGGACAGGGTTTGTACATGACTGCTGTTTTATTTTTGCCTTGGGTTGAAGTAGAAAAATGTTTTATATATCCCTCTACTTTGTTTTTTATGATGTATGTGCGTGCATGTCAGTTATTATATTTTTGCATTGTCTCGGGTTGAAGTAGGAAGGTCATTCACTGGCTTGCCCGCGTTTTTACTCATTCAGCGTATAATGAAACAGGTGTCAAATTTAAAGTAACGAAACAAAACTAAAATGAAACGTAGAGAAATAGCCATTAAAAGGAGTTAGGGACTATAAGCACGATAAGATAGTGAAAGACACGCCTGATATCACATAACAAAAATTAAAGATAATGTAATAAAAATAAAAATTAATTCGGAAAAATAAATGGAATTTTGTTTTAGTATTAAAGAAAAAAAAACGAAACAATAATAAAACGTCCTATATTATGAATAAAAAAAGAAAAAAAAAAGGCGAGCGAGCTTACGAGAGAAGATAGTATGTGGAATGTTACTGTAAAGAACCGGTGTACATCATCTGGAGTTTAAAAAATATCTTCCCTAAAAAATAAAAAAAAACAATTATGCTTAAGTGGTGGACCAAAGTCCGCCTAAGTTCTTCAAGATCAATTCTTTGCCATGTCCTTCAGTTCAACAAGCATTGCAGTCCTCACTTGTGCGCACCAAAACCGAAGACCCTACAGTTGAGAAGCCAGCTCAGGAAACAGGTGGAAGACGCAGGGCTGCTGAACTTACATCTGTACGTAAATATGTGCGAGCGATAGTCACCGACAGGGTAAGGACGTCAGGGAGGAGCTTCAGTTGTTCCTCTTACGGAGCGAGCTGCCCACCTTCGACAATGCTTCGGCGTCCCGCGCACCTTGAGCGCTTGCGCAACCAAAGTACAGCGGAAGGCACGGAGCGCATTCTGGAGGCCAGGCGTTCAAAAGACACGCCTCGCCGTTCTTATACTGTCAGTGACTATAGGTTTACAGTTTTTATCGAGGCTAGAAATTCGGAAACCAGAAGTTACTTGAGAACGAGATCGCTACATTCGTCTTCTCCAACACTTTCCCCGACTTCCATGAAGAGCCACCGCCATCTGCAAGTTTTCTACGGTGTCAAGGTACATAAATGTCATAATGAGCCTCTCCCAACGTGTTATATGTTTCGCGATAAAACCCCAGTCATCATCATCACCATCCAACATGTTATAGACAATTGCAAGCGGGGCGACTGGCCGGCGCCATGCAGGGGCGGATCCAGAACTCCGTTTTTGGGGGGGAGGGGGGGGGAATTTGAAACGATACTATTCTCCCATTTTTTTCTTGTGCACCGAGGGGTCCACCCATGTCAAATTGGCCTCCGAGAAGGGGGGGGGGGGGGTCGACTTTGTTGGGGGGGGGGGGGGGGCGGCCGCCCGCGTCGCACCCTCTTGGATCCGTCCCTGGCGACATGCTCAAAGCGATGTTCACGCGCATACTACACGTGCTTGCACGCATGGGGCATCAGTCGGGGCTCCATGCTCGCAATAGACATTTTTTCAAAAGTTCATCGAGCAACACTGGGGGTCGCCATTGTTTGAACACGAAGTGCGTAATTGGATCCGAATCCTCGCCGAACGCTGACGTCAGCATTCGTGTCTAATACGAGCTCGAAGTACGTGAACAAGCAAATGGCGGACAGTCGTTGGCGGGGACTTTTGAAAAAGGGTCTATTGTCTATAGAACAACACTCTGTTTATGCTCGAGTTCCGCTAGAGCGAGGAACAAAAACAGCCACACCGAAACAAGCCTGGAACACGTGCAGCAAGCATGAATCGGTGCCTTTGGCAAGCTTGCGGCCTCTCGGTGATCGCACCTTCACGTGCATGCTGCACGTGTTTGAGGCTTGTCGGTGTCGGTTGTTTTTGTTTGTCGCTGTAGTGGGACTCGGAACGTTACAAGCAAATCCGCGTTTGCCCGCACAGCCCGCAATAGGTGCGGGCACTGCGCATGCTCAGAAGCGAGATCCGCAAAAAGTCCGAGCACGCACCGCGCCGACGGCAGCGCCACCGCAGCAATGTGACGTCAATGCTGCGCGTTGGTCTATTGGAAGTATTTACTGGCGGCCATAGCTGTGTGCGCGACTGCTGAGCGCGTGCTGACGGCGAGCTTCCACAGTTCTTTTGTAACGTGCATTCCGCACCATCGAGAGTGCCGGTCTTAGCAGCCTATTAATGTGGGCTCGTTCTGAGCATGCGCTCTAGACAGCACCCACAAATATGGCGCACAGTAAATACTTCTTATAGTTCCCGACTGACCTGTTTGGGAGCCAAAATGATCGACCGAAAACGACCCAGCGTTGCGTGCTTTAATAAAAATGCGCGGATGTACCGCAGTGACTACGTAATCTACACGAACGAAATACTTTCTACCGTGATGTCTGGGTAATATGGACAGCTTTCTTCCCCCCCAAAAGAAGTCGTGTATAATGTGACTTGTCCATAATAACGAGACTAAAATGCACGTACTCTTCCAGTTTGTTCTTCAAAACGGTGTCCATATAGTGGGGTATTTATATTAACGGGGTTCATAATAACGAATCATGACTGTATATAAAAACGTGTTCTTTCGTAGTCTAAAAAAAAAAAAAAAAGAGATTATCGTGGGTCTATAATGTACTTCTGTGCTGACATACGAACCCTTTCCCGAAAATTTGCGAACCAACCTTTTACATAAAATTGAAAGAATAAAACACGGAGGACAAGCACAGGACAACCACTTTCTTTCACCGCACAGAAAGTGGTTGTCCTGTGCTTGTCCTCCTTGTTTTATTCTTTCAATTTTATGTATTCATGTTCAACCCGCTCGCCTTTACCAGACCTTCAACCTTTTATATAGAAAAAAAAGTACCTTGCTCCAGGGTTGCCAGACACTTCTTTAACGAGAACACTTAAGGTTTTCGAATGGGAAACGTAAAACTTTACCAAGCTCGATATATTTGGACTAAGCGTACCTCTTGTTTATGCGATTCGATTTTAGTGAAGTATATTAACGAATAATCAAGAATAAACTTCGGTGCTCATAGGATTGTGTTACGTAAGTGTACCGTCATCGAAACATTTTTTTTTCAAGAAACCCAGCTTTAAACTGACTGAACGCCCGTTACACAACGAAACAGAATACAAAATTGGAACTGTAATAAACAAACACACGAATACAAAACCGGCCACGTGTTTTTCTCGCGCGAAGACGAACACAGGATGTTCGTCGCGTTCCACAAATTAGTCACTCGAGGAAAGCAATCTGGAGGTAAAGAAGCACCACGTGAGATGATTGAGTAAGAAGGGGATGTACACAAGCAACACACACACATAACAAGGATTAAGCCAAAAACGTAAAAACGACGTGAATATAAAGAAAAATATCCAGCCAACAACAAGTGCTCACAAAGCAGTTTGAGCCCAGACCCACCAGAACGACAAAGATGACAGCAATCCCTCCGACAGTATCTGTCAGATTTTCCACACGCAGAGAGAAGATGCCAGCAAAAAGTTCAAGGAGGAGGAGGTGGGGCAAATAAAATTAGGACACAAACGAGCGAGGAGAATGCGGGACGCCCGGAAAACGCAATTAGTTAGAGAGCCTCACTTTTAGGAGACCGAGCAACTCAAACCACGGAGAGCGTTCGCAGTTTGATGGCGGACGACCCTTTCGCAAAAGTTTGTCGCATGCGCGCATGCGTTGCGTTGCCGCGAAGTGAAGAGGACAGCGGGCGGCGTGACGGAGACGCTTGAGGGCGATCGACATCTTCGACTCCTCCACGCAGTTTGTATCGCGAGCGCATCCCACAGACCACGCGATTCCTATCGAGCAGTTTGAAACACTCTGCAAATCGGGGCACACTACAATTAGTAACACATCTCTCTCGCTGCCACCGGCTTACATCGAAGCGCGTCGCGCGCGGAGGAGCAGCAGCGGGGCCAGATGGGCTAAATGAAAGCTCATCTAGGTGCGCGGCAAGCGCTCGACTGACGACGAGCGCGCCGCCCGTTGCGACAATGCAGACCCGGTAATTAGTGTGTGCTTTACCACTCGGATTGTTGATCTTTTCGTTTTCCCGATAATTTTTTTTTTTTGGGGGGGGGGGGGGGGCGACGCTAATTGGTCGATGCGTGTGGAAGCCGACGCGGAGGGGGCTGTTCGTGTTGGCGCATTGTTTTCTAGCTCGCGTTAGGGATGCAATTGCTGCCTCGCGCACGCGCGCTCTTGTGCGGCGTGCAAACATATCTCGTCGGCGGATATTTGCATGTGGTTTTTTCTTCTAATTTGTCGGAGGAACTTGGAGCGTTTCGGTGCTCGTTTGCGTGCACTTGGTATTGCTAACAAGCTTGCAAAGTCCAAACAAGTCTTCGGTCGACTTTGAGAACATGGTATGCCCGTCTGAATTTCGCTTTTTTCTGGATTTTGCTTTTGGGGGTTATAGAGTTTGTCTCATTTTATTGACGCTACACTTCAAAAGGACTGGTGCGTCTACTCTCCCGCAAAACACCCGGGAGAGACAATCGCTGCACTCTATGGAGAGAGCTGGGAGAATGACGGGGCTGAAAATATGTTTACGCTTAGAAAACAATATGCTCAGTGACAGGAAGCTTCACGTTTCACGCTCTCACGTCATGCTCCGCGTCACAGCGAAAGCAGTTTTCTTTTTCTTTCTTTCGGGGGGGGGGGGGGTGGGGCGTTGTAAGTGCTCTTCGGCGATCGCGCAAGAAGATTATTGACTCCCTGCTCGCTCAAGCGTGTCGTGGTGCCGAAGGTGGCATTCACTGGCCGCCATTCGTTCGTGCTCAGTGCAAGCTTACGATTTGCTTCCACAACGCTTCTGTAACGTGCATTGCACGCCGTCAAGATTGTAGTAATTCTCAAACGATAAGTTGGGGCTCGTTCTGAACCTGCGCTAAGCCTGCGTTCATCGTGGCGAACTCGTTTTTCGACCAGCAACTTTATGAATGTGTATTAATATTTGTTACAGATGTTTGCTATGTAGAAAGCAAAGCAGTAAAACAGCCGTAGCTTTTTCAGTGCTTTGGTGGTTCCCGGGGGCTTAAATGGCCGAAGTCGTACTGCTCATACATCATACCTGCCTGATCGTAACTGCTCTGGCGACTAGGCCAGTCGTACGTACGTTTTCCGGTGCCGCGGCAAGAACTTTGCGTCACACGAAGACAATGCAGCTGATCACAAGGGTTGCTATCATGCTCGAGTAGATAGCTTCGGCTTCGCCGTTGACCCCCGAAACAAATCTTTAAGATATCTACAAAACCACATAAGGCATCGAAAAACAATTACAATAGTTCAAAAACGCCGAAATTAAAAAAAAAAAAAACACAGACGTTATCCTAAAATTTAGAAAATGTACCGAAGTGAACATCTATGAATGGAGTGACTATGACAACAGAATAGTTGCGAGAGATGTTTTGAGACGGATTTGAACCCCACCACGTCACTCAGTAAAAACACATTTGATTTCTGACGGTTCAGAAATGAAGGACTCTCTATTAGGATGCATTTTTTCAGCAGTGACGTCCCCAAGTGCGAGAGCTCTGCCAAGTGTCTAATGAGCCTCGTTGCGTTAGGCACTGAACAGAGGGTTGTCTTGATTATTTGGAGAAATGACGGCAGTTTTTAAATTTCAAGAGATTATACTGATAGGTGCGATGTTGCTATACGGTCTTCCGAAAGCGTCCATAAAAACAGTATAGCTTTTTCTACTTGTGGCACCCTCCCCCCCCCACACACACACAGAAACACACACACAAAAAGGGAACGTGGGTCAACATAAAAAAAGAAACAAGAAAAAATTCGGAAAAAGAACTACAATGTTTTTGGCTTCTTAACATGAAACGTTCCCTGGCTCTCCATTGTCTACCGGTTATAACCCCTCTTAATTTGGTACCTTTTTCTGCCCTCTTGTAAATATCACAGTCCTGATTAAATGCCTTCCAAAAGAATGCGGAAGAAAACTCCCCAAAACAAACAAAAACAAATAAATAAATCATAAGGTTAAAATGAAAGAAGATAAAATGGTGATTGAGGAAACTCATTAAAACTGCCAAAGGCCGTCGACATTGCAAATATTGGTGTCTTCATCAAGTCCCAAATCCCAGGCAAGGTTGTCGTCAAAGTACGTCGTTGGGCGAGGTGCACGGACACAAGAAGAACTGTACCCTTTGAGACGAGCTGAATTAAAGGGACACGCCACACGTTGCCGATAAAGATAAAAGAGTAGATATAAAGGTCAGGCTAGGGGCGATGATTAAGTCTTTTGTGCAGATACAAAGTTGACGTAAGGGATATGGGCTAAAACGAACCCCGCTAATTATGAATTCTAACTAAGCACGATCGTGGTGGGCGGATAGAACTCCCTCCCCTTTCCCTCCTTCCTCTTTCCCCTATTTTTGCTGGATGAAGGAGGGTGCGAATGCACGCAAAATTTTTCTATTTGTTTTTATTTCTGCGATTTAGCGGAAGAGTCGTGTTCTTAAGGCTGAGGCCCCACGGCGGACATTGAAAAATGACGATATTAGCAGGATTTTGAATAGAAAACTTTTACGCTTGGTTGGTTCCTAAAAATATTATTATATGCGAATATATAGAATTTAAAATGGACTTTATCTTGTTATAAATATATATGAATATATTAGACATTCTGCTCACTGGAAACACGCGAAAAGTGTTATTTTCGCCGTACGAAGTTTTGGTAACACAGATGGGCAGAGTTTAATGTTGGACCGAATTTGGTCAAATTATTAAGAGGTGTAGATAAAGAATGCTTGCTTTGCAAATCGTGGCCTTTTTTCTTTCATTTCGAATCTTATATTCATATCTATATTTTGTTGCAAAATAGGCTTCATTAAAGTAAATTCACGATTGATTTCTACGACAACAGCTCGGTTTTTACGTGTCAAATTAATTTGTAATAGCTATTAATGAGTACAGCCTCCAAAATGTGTGCCAAATGTCAGCAAGATTCATGCTGAATGTTTCTTTTTCAAGGCTCGCGTAAAAATGAATACAAATGGTAAAAATAGGTTAACAGTGTTTCGTAGTACAAATGCACCGCCATTAGTTTTCAACAGAAGGTATTAAAATTTCTGGCAGGCAAACTTAAAGCGGCGGTGGAACGATATTCGCTTGGAAAGTTTTTCACTTTACATGAGATCACTCTCACTTGTGGGACCCAAGTATACTCGAACGTAACGCCACCGACCAAAAACACTTCTTTGTTGCGGTGTAATTACAAGGACAAAAGCGAGCGTTTTCTTTCAATCTCTTCTTCGCAAAACTTGATGACGTAACTGGAGGATCGCAGTACCGCCCAATGACGGTATTTGAATGCGGCTCATAGATTGGACCCGGGCATTACGTGAGCACTCGATTTGGACTCGTGATAATCAATAGCTCGACAAGCATTTGGGTAGTGGCCCGTGCCATTGCATGTGTCCACGCGATGCAAGGACGACAATAGCCGAACCCTAACAATGTCTGGAACTCAGCGCGTGTTCTGTGCTTTGCCATAGCCTCCTCTATAAGGAGTATTCAATGGGCGCCATATTTCTGGGTGATGTCTAGAGCGCATGCTCTGAAGGAGCGCACATTAATAGGCTGCTAAGCCCGAGCAATCTTGAGGGTGGGAAATGCACGTTACAAAAGAACTGTGGAAGCTCGCCATCAGCACGCGCTCAGCAGTCGTGCACACTGCTATGGCCGCCAGTGAATACTTCCTATAGCGGCGAGATGTTTTGGTGGCGCCCTCTATGGTTCCCTCTTCGTGACGTCATTACCTTGCGAACAACAAGTTCGATGGTGTTTGGAGATAGCATGGTGGAAGCCTGAAATCATTGCGCATCAAAGCAACATTGCCTACACCGGCAAAATTCAAGCTCTTGCCATTCCTCTTATTTCCGTCGATGATAAATCCTTTGCTGACGTCATAGTCAGCATTCGGCCAATAGTGGAAGGCCGACAACAGCGACGCTGTCGATCGCGCACGTCGCCAATAGAGGAGGCTATGGCTTTGCCAACCCCAGCGCGTGGCATGATCAACACTGGCGGCATATAATCGGCTCCAGATCACGTGGCCGCTTCTTCTGGCTGCGAGCTGAGGGCGTGAGTGCTGCTCGTTTTTCTTTAATATTTGTTTCGGCTTCGATTGCGTGTGGTGAAAAACGATCGCGTGTTGCATAGGTCGTTAGCGGCAGGGATTCGTTCTGAGAGGTATTTGCGCAAGGTACAAAAATCGTTGCATCGCCCCTTGTAAATATATGCTCGGTGGCATAGCGTGGCCCTATTTCAAATTTTGCGTTTATTGGTTCTGTCAAACATCTTGAACTGCAGAGAAATATACACCTATTTTTGATACAAAAAGCTTCTTTCAATATTCAATTCAATTTATCTTTATTGACCCCAGTTTGGAGAAGGAGACAGGGAAAAAGGCTAAATTGCGTAGCTTGACAGGTCCCTGCCTCCCATACAGACTTGGGCAGATTAGTCGGCACTTGCAAAAAACAAGAAAAAATACATTTTTTTCTTGTTTTATATTTAACAACAATATTATATGTTGTTAAAAAATACATTTGTCTCATTTGGTTATTTGAAATATTTTTCTAGGTGAATATTGTCTTCAATGAGTTCATTAATGGTAGATGGTGCGGTATACTAAAGCATTTGAAATCCGTAATTTGTTCTGGGATACGGCACTCTCCAGTGCTCTGGACTACGCGTGTGATAAAACGAAGAGTTTTTATCCAGCGAAGCTAAGTGAAGGAATGATTTGTTATTATAATAAATACTATCTTTATAGTTCTGGATTAATGTCTGTGTATATAAGTAAAAAAAAAGTGTTACCTTAAGTTTTGATAAAAAAATATCGGCATGACTATTATATGTTACATTGGCTACTAAACGTAAGATCTTTTTTTGTGCGATGTATACTCTGTCTAGCTTTAATTTTGTCGTATTGCCCCATAGAAGCTGGCAGTACTTTAAATGTGAAGCAAACAATGTGTTATATAATATGATCTTGACCCTTTCCGGTAAAGAAAAACGATGTTTATAAATAATACCTGTTATTTTTGATAATTTAGACATAACATGTTCTACCTGTTCGTTCCAACTCATGTATTGGTTAAAGAACACCCCTAGTACTTTTGCCGTTGGAACAACTTGTATGGTCGATCTATCTAACTTAAGTGGTATATATATTTAACAGAGAGAACTTTTAGGGCGAAATAGAACGGCCTTTGTTTTACTGCTATTGATTTTTAACGAACTTGCCCTTGCCCACGAACTAAGCACAATATATATATATATATATATATATATATGTATATATATTTACCGTTTCAAAAAAAGTTACTGTTAACAATATAGAATATTATGGCGTATACAGAAGGTTAATTTGGAGTTTCCCTGACCAATTATGCCATCTGTTGAATTGTGACAAAATCGAAGAACTGCTTATTCACCACTTTCACGCCCTATAGAGGGCGCACTGGTGCCTATCAAAAAGGCTGTCATATAGATGATCGTCGTAGAACAGCAGTACAAGGCTCGGTCTGCGACGCGAGAGTAATTATAGTTTTGCTATATTCGAGCAGTATTGGAGCCTTACTTTATTTTTTTCACGTAGGGAACGTGTAGGCAAGCATTAATATTATCAGGCCAATCATCCATGAGCTAGAGAGTGCGATTCTCACACGCGGTACCACCATCGCTGAAAGTTGCGAATTCATGAAACTTCCTAGGATGGAGCTGATTTTGTTCTTCACATATAAACGCGTTTAAACAGATGTGCATGGGTGCAGCCATGACTCACCTTTATGTTCTCTTTTCTAATTTGATACTCTTCACTTCATTCCTGTCGTCGCGAGATAGGGTTTTATTCACAACAGCGTTATATTAAAAAAACTTTCAGCTTTTCCACTTGGTGAAGAAGGAAGACCAGCGAAGCTGTACTATGGTGCGAATGAAGTAATGGCCGGCCGCAAGTCGGCAAGCCAGAGTGGAAAGGCTGGAAAGGTTGCCGCCGTCGCTCATAGATGGTGGTAGCGGTCTAGAGTTTTGTGCCAGCATTTGTTTGCTGGCGGACACGATCCTGAAGAAACTAGCCTTTAACAGCTCCGCTGTAAAAGTTGTCTTCGGCCGAATTAGTTTTTTTTTTTATCGGCTTGGCATTCAAGTGAGATAACAGAAAGCGGATTGTTGAGACTCAGATCTGACGCTCGGAAAATAGAGTGTACTAAAACCTTTACCTGTGACGTGCGCTATCAAAAGCCTTGCATGATGGGCTAAACCCTCTCTAGTTCATATTTCTTTTGAATACTTCTCTTCTTTATTTAAATAAAATAATGTCAGAGGATCAAATATGACGGTGTTAGTTTAATGCGACGACTGCCAAATTTACGCTGTGCTTTTGCACTCACCATAACTTGTTCTTTCTAACTAATGATGAGCAGTCAAAATCACAACTCGTGAAGTTTTCTCGCGCTTCTCTTCGTTCTTGCGAGCGCCCCCAAATCATTGATCCGAAATAAAATCAAGCGAGATGGACAGTGCTGCCTTGCCATGTCCTTTTATGGCAGGGCTAGAAAGTGGCTTTCCTTGAAGCTTTCACGCTCGCCTAAAAGCAATGGAACTTGTTTAGCCGAATAGGGGCGTGACCACACTACCTTGCCAGCACTGCCTAAGCCATCCCAAACAACTGTTCCCCGATCAGTGCGGTTGAAAATATGTGCCAATATTCTTATCTGCAATATCTGTAGCGAGGCAGATGAATTATGTTTCAGCTTACGATAATTTAACGCTTGTCTGTAGAAACTCTGTTTTTTGGGGATACAAAGAGGAAGATATGTGTTCCGCATGAGTCCCTACGGGCAGGCGGCCCCTTCACTACTGTGTCTAACTTCTTCAACTCAACCCCGGAGCAAAGAGGCGAACACGGTGAGGTGGACGTATTTCTCAGAAGGAATCAAAGCGCTGTAAATAGGGCAGGGTTACAGCGACCCCTTCGAGCTGCGGCCGAAGTGAGCAACCACTCCCCGTTCAAAAGGCCGTACGAGATCGGACCTGTTTACCCTACCCTTTCCATGGTCCTTCCAACTACCGAACGTGTCAAGCGCTTATTAATGAGCAAATTTGGCTTCAAACCTAAACAAATAAGGAGAATAACACGCAAGAAAATCTGCGTCGCAGACCCCAGGAATCGGAACTTTGCCCTGCGAAAATGGTCGCAGCGGGAAGCAAGCTAGGAGAGGGGTGTACGCAGGCGCTGCAAGCTTACTGGAAAAGGTCCATTGGGGGGACGAAAACACCCAGCTACTTTTTACACTTTGATAGCGATATGGTATGCATGCACAACAGCGCGACGAAATATCGAGTATAGTTATCGGAACGATCTACTCAACCTAATTTAGTCGGCGTTTCACGGAAATACCGTTCTCTGTAACACGCAGCTTTACCTAGGCAATTTAATTTAACAACATAGGCAGCGCATCTCTGCGAAACAGTATTTTAAAGGCGCCCTGCGGATGTTTCTCAGATCGCCTAAAAATAGCGATAACTCACTCTGCTGGCTCTAAGCATCCAGAAATCCCTACGTCGTGCCGATACGCGGCAGATTTCCCTGTTAAGAAAGCAATCAAAGTTTGCAACACACCGAGGTGATCTCCGGCTAAGAAAGGAGCATGTTCCGAAACCAGGGGCCACTGCTAGCCAATAGCGAGTGAAGGATCCTCGTGCCTCCGACCGGTGGAACCGCGGAATGATCTCTCGAATGCGCGCAGGTCGTTGCCCATTGTACTCGGTCTATCCTGGGAAAGTAGCGCCATTGCCTTCCCTACCTGCTAGCCGGACACAAACGGATACTAACATACAGACGACCCAAACCTCGCAAGGCGATTGGCTAATCGGTCTACGTTGCCATGGGAATCGCCATCTTGGTCCATTTAAATCTTCGAAGCTTCCAGGGGGTCGTTCTAAACCAGTCGCGCCAAGATCACCATGGAGCACCATCGTACTGGAAGCGTTCCTCGCCAATATAAGAGTCTTTGGCACTTTGTATGCGATCAACTTATTAATCATGGCCATCTCCATGGATCTCTTACAATTATATTGTTCTTCTAGCGTATTTCAAGACAGTAAACTTATTTTTCAGTGCCTCCAAGCACCGACACAACATCTGGTGGTGGTACGAAGGTGAACGCTTGTTTCGCCGGTGTGTGGCTAGCAAAATCTTGGTATACAAAAAACGACTCCATAAAGCTACCCGTCACCAGCGAATCTAGATCGGCTCACCAAGAACAGGGGGGTCAAGGAGAAATTGCTCATTTCACGGACCAAGATGGCGACCACACGGGGAGCTTGGCGATTCAACCCAGCGAGCACAGGCTCAGGAGCTGACGACCGGGCACATCACTCCCGGAGAAAAAAAAGAAAAAAAAGAAAACAACATAAACATAGTGCACTGCTTTTGAGAGGGATTTTGCAGCATTATGTTCCCTCTCCGCGAAAAATTAACATTTTTCGACTACTCTTATCTGTTATTATCATCTACAAAAGCATACACATTTTGTAGTAACAGCGTTTGTAATCTCAACGAAATGTCGTGTTTTTATTAGCCACGTGTTGCCCTGGCAGCCGCAACAATGTTCCTCATCGCCGAAGAGGACCTTGGTGTGTTTGATCTTTGATTGCTTTTTTAATAACGTAATCGGCCACACATTGTTATGATTTATGAATTCCCAGGATGCTCAGAACCCACAGAGTGAGTTATCGCCATATCTAGGCAATATCAAGAAAATCTCATCAGGGCGTCTTTGGGAGAAAAAGCCCTGAGACTGAAAACAAGCCATGGACGACACAACAGTCATTCCTTTTTTTCTGCAGTCTCGGGTTTCGTTTTAAAAATGTTCAACCTCAAAGACCACTTTAAGCCCTAACGTTTGTTCGTTGGAGCAGTATTTGTTCAGGTACAGTCGCTTTTCAATTTTTAGCATATAGATCAGACAGATCAATCGTCGTGCGTCACTACCTTTCTAGCAGACGTCTTTGTCAACCTGTGTCTTGAGAGAGGCCCGCTGAACGTTTATGCGGAGAAATTATATTTTTTGATTCACAAACAAAACAACCAGTCAAGCCACGAAATTTTTTTCTCACTTGGAGAATGTCTTGCATTAAAGCACGTAGAAATTGCTGCACCATGGATCAAAGCCCATGTCAGAAACTACGCAAGCTGGCATCCTCCAATATAGATGCTTTACATATGCGCCATATTACAGCCGCCATTGCCGACCTTCTCTGTCTTACCGAGATCCTGAGCTACTAACGCGGGCGCTGACGAGCCTTACAAAGGCCAATGCTGGGGAGAAGGACACAGCAGCACCTAAAGTGGTAGTAACCTGTCCTGCAGTGGTAATGACGAAGTGAAATAAACGGAATGAGAGGAAACAAAAATTGAAGGTCGGTTATGGCAGCGCCCACGCACAAGCTACTGCAAAGTGGGTGCACCAATCAACGTTAGCCTCAATGTCCTTCTGTATAGGGTGATGCCACCTTTGTAGTACCCGATGCCGTCAGCACGCGCTCACGGGAAAAATATAAAACAATCGACGAAAACAAAAAGGTCGCCATATCACAGCCTATTTAGCCTATTTCTGAACACGACGAGTATATTTCAAATTTCGCTGAAGTGTCCCAGTAAAGCGGTAGGGAATGATTCATTCCTAAACTTAATAATGTGGATGAACAAAATGTTTGTACGGTCATGTTGACATCAGCTTTTGCAGTTTTCATTTTCATCAAAAACAGAAGCAACATTAAATGATTAAAAAAATGTTGTTTTATACAAATGTTAAGTTTTGAGGTGTGAAAAATATTGTTGCGCTGCAAGCAGGTTTATTTCCCTGCTTCTCCGGGAGCTTATAGGACGCTACATAACGAGCTCCCTAAAGAAGACACGGAGAACAGCTCGCGAACTCGACTTTACGCGCAGCACATCGACGTGCTCTGGTTCGCAACATCTTTAAAGAAGTTCATCCTGAGGACTTCTCAACCTGCACCATGAAACGATGGTAATATTACTATTTTTTATTTATTCAAATCCCTGCATTGCCCGGTTCTGGCCATTATTGTAGGGGGGGTATAGGCATACAAAACAATAGCAAACGATAAATATAGAATTCACTAACCATTTCGTTGTGAAGAAATAATGGATATGGCATTTTAGGATAAAAATAAAAGTTTTGTGCTATACATAGAAAGCAAAGTGTAGTGACGAACTATTAGAAGAGCAAAGCGAAAAGTATTCCCACAGTACGTTTTTCAGGGAAGTATAAAAGGAGGAAGGTGCCGCAGAGATGACATCAGTTGGTAAATTGTTCCATTCGTGCATTGTTCGTGGAAAAAAAGAGTTCTTAAGTGCGTGTGCACTGTTGGTGCGTCGACGCCAGACTGAAGGGTAATGAGGCGTCTGCGCATGCTCTCGTACCGACAGCAGCGCCACCGCAGCGGCATGAATTCAAAGCCGCGTGCTGGTTTATACTTTGCTGCAAGGTGCGCAGTGTAGACGCAAAGGGAAATCACTTCGTTTGGATCTCTCTTTCTGTGTGTCTGTTGCTGGAAGATTTACCCGAGAAAAGGTTTAAGCCGTCGTCACACTGCTGAGAAATCATTAAAAAAAGAAAAAAAGAAACGGAGTTTTTTTGCAGACATGATGACTGAATTATCTGCGGACACTCCTCAAGCATGTTCGAAGCATGTTTTCTTCGTACCATATGCATGCTTCAAACATGTCTGCAGATAGTGTTTGTATGACAAGTGTGACATGATAGTGATGGGTAGAAAAACGCCTCAGACAGTGTTTGCAGAGTGTCCTTTGTATGATGTATGAGCAGTGTGACTGGTGTGTTAAGCCGGAATAACAGTGCTCATACCTCGTATGGAAAAAAATTTGGGGACGTCTTAAGCTTCGCCTTTAAGAGTGGAACGCGAAAGGGTTATTAGGTCCGGTTCGCAAAGCCTTCTTATAAACGCGCGCGTTGCCAAACCATGCAAGCGTGTGTGCGTGGTCTAGTTGGAAGCGTTACCCGTCACGTGACGCACACGTGGTTGTGACGTCAGAACCTTATCGACCCGCTAAATTGGAAGAAAAATTTTCGCTAAATTTGTCGGATAAAACTTTCCGCTAGATTTGGCGGGTCACTTTTCCGCTAAATCTGGCGATAAATCTTTCTTCTTAATTTGGCTTGAAAACTTTCCGCTAACGTTTAGCAGGAACATTTTTCCACCAAATTTACGGGGTAAATTCTATAGCGTACGCGCACAGCCACGTGTGACGTCAGGCGTGACACACGTGGCTGCGCGCATTGCATTATGGGATTTTTGGTTTCACCAATACCGACGCCGACGCTGACGCCGGCACTGACGCTGGATTTCAGCGACATAAGCTCCTAAACACTATAGCGTTAAAGTACAGCCTGCAAACACGAGTCAGCGCAATATCAATGGTTCGAATGCCGCGTGCCAGGTTTTTCCTTGAACTCATTTGCCACGCGGCATTCGAAGCACGGATCTCGCGGTGACTCGCGTTCACATCTGTACGCAGACTGTCTTTTGTACGACGTGTAAGTGACGCCGGCTTTAGGTTCTGCTGTACACGACGGTGACAGAAAACTTTCAATTTTATGGCATTACAGTGTTTCAGCCGAAACTGAAGATTTGGCCAGGTTGAAAAGCGTCTCGTCATATTGTTGTGAGGCCTGTATAATAATTTTATCTTCAATCCTTGAATATTGAATACCTTGTAGTGACACAAAAATCGCTGGCGTGAAAATACTCGCTGATTCAAAGAGCGGCAACGGAGGTTGTGTTTTTTTCACCGATCGCGTATTCAATTAGTCTCAAACACTCTTTTACGAGGTGAGTTATTCTTCTTGTCTACGGAGAAACCAACAAATCTGTGCCGCTGAATCATCCTTCGTGGACGAGCCGATCAAAAGGCGGGCTTTTATACTTTGTAAATTAAAAACCGAACGTGTTGGTAAGTCCAAGTTTACGTACGAAGCGATAAAAAAATAAGACGGAGCATGTAGCACGACATCGTGTTCTATGCTCCGTCTTTTCGTTTCTTTTCATACGTAAAATCATATTTAGTTTACGTTTTATTTTGTGGCAATTGTTATTAATATTAATATTGTTACTTTTCTAGTTGTCAGTCGAGCACGAACCCAATTCAGTCGGAATCATTTTTGACACTTCCTCGTGACATGGCCCCCGCACCAAGAACCACCAATCCTGTTTTTGATGCTATCGCTTCATTCTACTGCACCCGTCTAAGTTTGTGGAATTCCGTTGTAATGAAAAGCTCGAGCTCGGAAGGCGATCTAAACAGACAGAAATAGAGAGACACAACAATCGAACAAACAAGGAAGAACGAGTAAACATAACGAAGAAAGAGCCACATGCGGCCCGTCAGAAGTTGTCGGCATACTCCGTCTCTCACAAAACTCTCTAGCTTCTCAGCGCTGGGTGCTCCGTTTGAATTATGCTAAAACATTTCGCCAAGTAAAATAAACTGAAAACTTCCGTTAAGAATAAATAGAACAGCTAGCCAATACGTATCACAAAATAAATCAGACGTCTACTTTAGTCCCCATTGCAGTCACGTCACTGGGAAATGTACCAGAGTGGTCTTTCTAGTAACTAAATAAATATGCACATTGACTTTTTATTAAAAAAAAATTGATTGATTGTTTGACTAAATCTACACAGACAACATACTTCTCTTTTTTTTTTAGAAGCATATTGGAAGGCGACACATTTGAGTCGCGGAGGAGTGCTGATGAGGGGGAGCAACTCCCCTTCCCCTAGATCAATCGTAGATCGAGTTTTTGCCGCTCCGTGAGGAGGGCCCGCGCAAGTGCATAACTCTTCACGAAAAATGTACATTGAATGCCAAATACCTTTTTATTTATTTGTGCGCTGCTGACATTTGTTAAAATTAATTTGCGGTTTTAATTCCCATATATGGCGAGTCTCGCTAATCTCGGTAATCAAACATTTGCGCCGCGAGACTCAGGTATGTTACAGCTAACTCCCAAAAATTTTAATCTAAAAATTATGCTTTTTCAAAAGTTTGAGCGCCGGTTTAGTGCGCGCTACAAAACACGCTTTAACGTGATGGCGCGACCGCTTAATGCCAATATCAGCTCTAAAAAAAAAAACAAAAAAAACACGACGTGGGAGACTTTTTTTTTTTTAATGCGAAAAACCATAGTGCCGGCGCGATTGGTGGAGTTTTCTAGCGCGCTATGGCCACTGGGTGGTGGAGCTCCTGCTGATTCCAATACGGTGAACAAGTCACTCCGTGAATGCGACCAGTGTCGCATCGAAACGCAGGGAGGAACACGCCGATTAACAGGCTGCATGCATGTGACGCGAAAGGAACGCGTAGTGATAGAGGCAGCCTATGCACGCGAACCGTCATTGAGAAGGACGGGGGGGGGGGAACAGAGAGCACGTGGTGCGTCTGGAGAGTGCGCACGAAGCAGACGCGACTTGCATGCCGTATATATAAACGGTAGGAGCTGCTTTTCCGTTGTCTAAACTTTATGTGTTGAGATGATCAGTCAGTAGCGTGAAGCTGAAGTCGTTTTCGAATTTGATTAAAAATGTTCGATTTGTTTTAGTCCGACTCCAAGGATCACGAATATCACAAAAAGTAAGCTATTTTGTGTCCGCATTAGCGAGAAGGACGCCTTTAAAGTTGCATTGAAACCACGCCCTTCTGCGGCAGCGGAGAGGACAGTAAAAGTAGAAGGAAAAGCTATGACGTCACTAAGAGTTCCTACGCGTGCTCCTTGACTTGCCGAGCCAGCGTCGTACAACGTCGATACTGAGCTAGTTGGTGATTCATGGTTCTGAAAGATGCCAGCTGAACATATGAAGATACACAAGGAGAGAGAGAGAAAGAGAGGAAAGAAAAGTTACAACCACACTGCTGGACTAGCAACCATTTTACTGCGGATCACCCAGCTTCTTCCGCATCCAGCTCGACACGCCTGGAGGGAGCTCGCGCTGCAGAGACCCAGGGATCCTGGGTTGAAGCCCCACCCTGCCCGTTTCGATCTGGATGAACATCCGTACCCGGCGTGCGGTCCTGTTATCACTACTGCGTGAACACGTTAAAGACCCCAGGTTAGCAGTCGTGCTACACTGGCAAGATTGCTCATCTACAGTGTAAACCAGTGTCGCCCCATCCTGGCTAGACCGACCTTACGCTGTAACAAAACACAAAAGCGTCCAATTTGACTTTTTTGAGCACGTTTCCTTATCTCAGGAACGAATGGGTGTGGGAGAAGAAGAGTTTATCTCCAGTAAATGGTTGCTGGCCCAGCCAGTTCCGAGCATCTTTCTACAGGGTGAAACAAGGAGACGGCAGGCTCTTTAAATCGACCGGAAAATTCGGTTTCTTAACCTATCGCGCTACGACTTTGTGCAGCGTTGCCCACAGATGGTGCATTTTTTTTTGTAAAATTTGCAAAGAACGAACTTACCTGAGGGAAAAAGTAAAAGAAAGAAAAAAGGGCTTAGCTCCTATGGAAACGCAGCGACGCCACCGGTCTGCAAACAACACGGCGCCGTTTCGCACGGGAGACAAGAGATGGCGCAACGAACGCCGCCAACGAACGAGCATACGGCGCCGAGAGCCGGCACTTTAGCAGACGATCCTTTCGACTCAAGAAGCGGCTCGCGTTCCGCAGACGGCGACAGTCGCAGAAACAAAAACAGGCGCGGTAACAACAAGGAACTGCAGTTGCTTGTCTGCCTAAACGCGCCGGCTCTCGGCGTCGTCTGCTCGTTCGTTGGCGGCGGTTGGCGTCGCGACCGCTTGCGCCATCTCTTGTCTCCCGTGCGAAACGGCGCCGTGTTGTTTGCAGACCGGTGGCGTCGCTGCGTTTCCATAGGAGCTAAGCCTTTTTTCTTTCTTTACTTTTTCCTCAGGTAAGTTCGCTCTTTGCAAATTTTACAAAAAAAATGCACCATCTGTGGGCAACGCTGCACAAAGTCGTAGCGCGATAGGTTAGAAACCGAATTTTCCGGTCGATTTAAAAGAGCCTGCCGTCTCCTTGTTTCACCCAGTAGAAGAGATGCGGGCACCTCCGTGAATTCGAGAAGCTTACGCGAAGCTGCGACGAGAGGAGGTAAGGAGTTCCAGTTGATAGTTGAGCGAAATATGCAATTAAAGTCGCGCCTACTCATTTTATGACATCACGGCTCGAACAACCAGTGACGTACGGGGGCAGCGAGCGCCTGCATATTTTTAGATTTTTTTTTCAGATGTGGTGTTTTATAGAAAACAAATGATGGTGATATTTACTTTTTTTCAGGGAAAAACTATACCAAAAGAGTCATTACCCTTTTTTTAACCTTTTCAGCTTCCCTTTAAAGGAGCCATGAAACTATTTTTCTACTTCCGCTAAATACTACTTAGAATTACTCTCTAACGTTAATAACCGAATAAAGTTCTCTTAGCTTTTCCTTCCTAAATAATGACCTTCGCCAAAAAAAAATGGATAGATAGATCTGCAGTGTTCTAGAATACGGGGTAGTGTTTGGACCGGCGCGGCTCGGCAATGGTAGCCTGTGAGGCTGCACCTATAGACATCCAATCGCGGCGCTGCAGTCGACTTGAGCAGTAGGTGTCATACATGTCTGTCTGTCTCAGGGTCACTAGACATCCACAGCTACTCTGACTGTGCAGCGCGTGACGACTCTCGCGCACTCGGTGCATGACCTTGGTGCCTGTAAAATGGCGTCTTACCGCATTAGCCGAAACCCTATGCGCTCGAGCTGAGTGACACAGGATCGCGCGGACTTCAAAAATGACATACAAACGAATTGCCGGCAGGCAAAAATGCGCTGCAGATGGTCAGCCGCTGCCAGCAAGAGCGCCCGTGTGTATGGAAGGCGCACTCTACTGCAGCAGCACAAGGAGTCGCTGCAGTCCGCACTTGCCGTCTGCACGTGCGCGTGCACATGGTGCACGCGCACAACAACCACCATACTTACCCTAAAGCCCCATCATGTTTCAAAAGTAGCGCAAGGTTCGTCGATGCACGAGGTACGTGCAACGTGCAGCCCTTGGGAAGATAATCGCGGCACAGCGCAGCACTGAGCTAGAGTGTACTATACTCCGTTTCACCTTATGTTGTACCGCAGCGAAGGCTACGAGCGCGAGCTCATAGCGTTGGCAGCTGCCCTTAATGCACGAGAGCTTGTGCCGCCGAGATCTGCCCCAGAGCAAGGAGCTCGCGCTTGTAGCCTTTCCTGCGGTACATCATAAGGTGAAATAGGGTATATAAAGTACGGGTGGGACGAGCTACAGGCTCCGCTCATGCTTTCAGTTGCACCTCAAAATGTGGAAAGCGATCAGGTGAAACCAAGCCACTTCGATCGCAGCGCCACCTTCGCTGCGTGCGATCGAGCAACGACACAGGTCAAGGTCATATAGGCAATATAGCCCCTTAGGGGCCATATTGTATTTTTTATGATTTTGACGTCAGAGGTAACGTCAAAGCACCACGACACGACGACGTGACGTTACGACGACGCCACGACGTCATCGTCGACTACGACGTTACGCGACGCCAAGATGCTGTCGTAAGGCCGTCGTGACATCCCGTCGCGTCGAGGACGACGCCGTTTCGCGACATCAAGTCGCCGTTGTGACGCGGTCGTGACATCGCGTCGCGTTGAGGACGACGCCGTTACGCGACATCAAGTCGCCGTTGCAACGCGGTCATGACGTCGCGCGCCACGTCGAGACGACGTGGACGTGGTCGTCGATGCCGACGTTGACGTCGACGCCCCACGCAACGTCAAACATCGCTATGACGTCACGTTAACGTCGTCCTGACGTCATCGTTAACGTCAACGTCACAACGAAGCCTTGACGGCGTGTAACGTCGTCGCCTTCGCCAGCATCAACGTCGACGCGCAGTCACGACGAAGTCTTGACGTCGTGTAACGTCGTCGACGATGACGTCAACGTCGACGTCCTAAAGTTGTCGGGAGTCTTCGTGACGTCGAGTTGCGTCATGTCGACAACGACGTCGACGAACTGACACCAAGCGTCCTTATGACGTCGCATTGACAAGGACGCCGTCATCTTGACGTCCCGTGACGTTGTCGTCGTCGTCATCAACGTCAACGTTGACATCGTCGTCGTTGTCAACGCAATATGACGTCAGAACGCAGTCTTGATGTCGTGTAACGCACGTTGTCAACGTCGATAACGACGTTGACGTCAAGGCGTCGTCCTGATGTCGCATGGCGTTGTGACAACAAGTCAGGTCGCGGTGACTTTATGTGCGTGACGACTGACGTCTAGGTTGTATAAAAAATATAGTCCGGCGTTCTACTGTTTCTATGACCTTGACCAGTGTGCCGGTCGAGCTTGGGTTTGGAACGAAACGCGTTTTTCATTAAAAAAAGCTAATCCAAACCACTTCGCTCGTAGCGCCCGAGAGGGCGCTACGAGCGAAGTGGCTTTAGGGTGCCTACATGTCTGTCTGTCTCAGGGTGAAGACATCCATTGTTGCGCTGAATGTTCAGCGCGTGACGCTCTCGCGCACTCGGTGCGTGACTTGGGCGCGTAAAATGGCGTCTCTGCATTAGCCAAAGCTACGCGCTCAAGCTGATTGACACCGGATTGCGCGTACTTCAAAATGCATAAAAGAAACGATTGGGCGTAAAAATGGCTGAGATGTCACCACTCAAGCAAAAGCGCGTGTGTATGAAGGCACTCTAAGTGGCTTGGATTAGCCGGTTTTTTCCACATGCGGAGGTACCTAAATAGCACTCCGGTGGCCCCACTCGTCCCTTCTAGTACACTCTAACTGAGCTAGATTTCAGACGCCATGAATTTCCCAGAAGTGGCGCGCGTCAAGTGCCTCGAGCATTTCTACGACAATGAATGGCACCACTTTTCCCAGGATAGAGGGGGCTTTAACTACCCTACTGTCGATCAGAGCTGCGGATGCGGCGGTGTCGACACCTATCGCGATCTACACCACATGCCTCACGCGAGCCGCTCCGGTCGCAACATTACCTCGTATTTTAGTACAGTGTAATATAAGCATCGTTCATCTCCTCAACTTGGAGCCACAAACAAGCGGCCACGTGGCCTGGTGCCTATCCTATGCCGCCAACGTTAATCATAGGCACGCGCTGGGATTAACAAAGTAGAAAAACGCGTGCTGAACTTCACGCATGGTTAGGGTTCGGCTATTCTAATTACCGCAGTGGGTTGGACACGAGCCACACCCCGAGTGTCCGCCGAGGCATTGATTGTTACGAGACCGAAGTCGAGTGATCACGCAGTTCTCGTGTCCAATTCATCTGCGGCGCTCAACTGTCGTCAGGCGGATGGTTTCGATCCCACAATTCCGTCATCAAGCTTCGCAAAGGCAAGACTGAAAGAAATAGTTCACTTTTATCCTTGCAATTTTACCGTGACAAAGAAGCTTCAAAATCAGTGGCAATCTGTGCGAGTATACTTGGGCCAGACTAGGGATGTTCGTCTCTGCAATGTCATGAACATTCCGACCCAATATCGTTTCATGGCCCTGCTAAAGTAACTGGATCCTTTGGAAGTAGCACCAAGCTCCCCGATTGGTGGCCATTTTGGGTCGTGGAATGGGCAGTTTCTCCTTTATATCTCCATTCTTGGTGAGCCAATCGAAATTCGCTGGTGACGGGTGGCCCGCCTATAGAAACGTTTCTTGTATACACAGACATTGATATCCACACACCGCAGAAAAAAAGTGTACATCTTCGTACCACTATTACATGCGGCGTCAGTTCTTGTAGGCATTCAAAAATATTTTCATGCCTTGAAATATTCAAGAAGAGCAATATCATTAAAAGAGATCTTTTAAGATAACCATTATTGGTGCATTGAATACATGCAAAGTACTGAAGATGCTTATATTGGCGAGGAACGCTTTCAGAATGACGATGCTGCATAGCGATTTGTTGCGACTGGTTTAGAACTACCCTTTCGAAGCCTCTAAAATTTAAATGGACCAAAACGGCAATTTTCTATGGCAACTGAGACAGGCTGAAAGCCCATCAAAGTTCACAGCTATGACAACACCGTTAAGCTGATGGAAAACTGGGTGACACCGGAAGTGAACTTCGAGAAAAAGGAGCTTACAGTTGAAGCACTCGTCGCAGAGGAGGTAGAGTTCATGTTCATCTTATTGCGACCTGATTTGAAGCGTTTTCGGGTGAATATCTCTTGGAGGTAAGATCAACCAAAAACCTTGTGAGGTTTGGCCCTCTGTATGTTGGCATTTGTTTGTGTTCGGCTAGCAGGCACGCAAAGCAGGTGGGCTACTTTCTCAGGATCTAGAGACTTTAGTCGCCATCAGCTCGAGCTGTGTGCAAAGTCATTTATTGTCAGCCATGAAAAACAGTTTTTACGGTGACAGAGGAATCTGGCGAACGCTTTCATGTAAGGACGCGCTTAACCGAAGAGCACTTAATAATTTCCAAATATGACTCCGTAAGTGTGACGTCATGGGTCCAAACAAACCGTTGCTAGGGTCGTTGTTATGGACGAATACATGTGGCTCGGTTTCGCTACGAAAACCTGACCATTCAAAAATCAGGAGTAGGATTTAAACTTCTAAAAATCACAGATATAGAAAGCTTGAATGTCATATATGTTTCGACAGAAGTGTGCCGGTAATCGCTCGTTTCTGAAATATTTACGACTGCAACTTCCGGTCCTCAAGATGCCTGCAGCAGACGACGAATGCAAGAAGTTTGCCGTCTGCCGCACGCCGGCCGGCCAAGTGGGGCCGTCGTTTGCATCGTGTGAATAAATACGATATTCTGACATCGCATTTGTTTGAAATATAATGAGTTTCAGACACTCTTAAGATTTCATAGTGGGGTGCGATGCAAAATATGGTTTATCGAAAGTCCGGGCGTCGATCGAGATGATAGTCTGCTAAAAGATCGCATTGCACCCTCGAGAAAAGCACTTCAGGCGAACGGTTGAGATCCCAAATTTTGTTTGCGGACTCGCGCTATGCGAGGGTGCTTCGTATACCTGGTTGTAACCATCGCGTGGAGAGAGATTCTTGCAGTTTCTTCAGATTTCCGCAAGACCCCAAAGCGCGAAAGAACTGGATAAAAAACATAAGGTGAGTCTATTACAGACTGTACTCGCATCGCGGGTTCGATGAAGATCTTCACCAAAAGAGCACATCCACGGAATTTGATGTATACCAAGGGGAAAAAAAAAAGCAAAATACTGCGAAATCGCGATAGACATGCAATTTTTTAATAACCTGACAACCACAATAATAAAATAATAATAACAAACGACTTACCTCGACGGCGTACGATTTGTTTCTCATGGTGCCTGCACTACGCCGGTAATGCACTTCAGGTCGTCGTCGTAACTGATTTGCGTGACGTGTTTTGATTTTACTGCATTTTCACTCCTCGTAACTAAGCTGGGTTGTTCACAGGAAAAAAAAACGCACATTGCGGAGGCCTCTACGGCCACGGCAATCCACTTGTTTTTGTCGCTTGTTTACCGACGCATTTCAATGAAGACGCCCGCTGCAACAGAGGCTAGCAAATCTATCGTGTCGTCTGCTACCAAAGCAAAGCGGAGTGTAAGACTTCAGAAATGGCTTTCATCGTTGCAATATGACACTGAGACGACAAGAACATCTTCATAATTAGATATCAAGAAGCTAGGTTGCTTACAAAAAATATTTACTTACTTGTAAGCAAAAATCTAGCCTCATGTGGAGTCTCCATGCATTAGTCCATAGCAACGTCCCTAGCAACGGTTTGTTTGGACCCAAACGCCATGTTGTGACGTCATCACTTACGGGGTCAATTAGCGGCGAGATGTTTTGGTGTCGCCCTCCTATGGTTCCCCCACCTGACGTCATTACTTCGCGAACAACAAGTTTGATGGTGTTTGTAATGAGCACGGTGGAAGCTTGAAGTCATCACAGTCTCAAACCAACACTGCCAACACCGTCAAAATCGAAGTTCTTACATTACTCTCATTTTTGTCGATGAGAAGGCCTTTGCTGACGTCATAGTCAGTATTCGGTCAATCGCGGAAGGACGATCACAGCGACGCTTTCGATCGCACACGTTGCCAATAAAACACAATTAAAGGCAAAAAAGGCGCCTTTTGCAAAGTAATGTTGGATAAGATTGTTTTCACGAAGCACGCTTGCTGGAGTACAACCCGATGCGCGTAACGCGAGGGAACTGGATTCTACTTTCTTGCTGTCCGACAAACAAACAAACTGTCATCCTTAAAATGTAGGCTGACTTCATCCCCGTTGTTCAAGTAATTCCCCCGTCCCGCATCACCGACGAGGAACGGTCGTGCCATCTCAGGAAGCGCTTCAACTTTCGACTACGTCACACATCCGGTTTCCGTAGAGCAAAGTACGGCAGCCAAAATTAAAATATCGATAAAAATATGTCGCGTCGTCATAAACGCTCGTGTCCCCACTCCCATTCGACGCTTAGGCAAGTCCTCCACGTCGGGTATAAGCCCAAAGGCTAGGTGTCCGAGACACAAGCGGAAGCAGCCTCTTCTGGCACTTCCGGTCTCGACGCCGTCCCGTCGAGTCGCGCAGTACCAAACAAATAGACGACTCGTCGTTTTGCGTTGTTAGCCGGCACAAGGGATCAACAAAGGCCGTCAGTTCTCTAACGACCTCTTCCGGACGTGGTGAGGCAACAAAAGAAAGAGACCCAAGAGCGAAGTTGCTGTCAACGGTGTTACGCGACTACAAAGGAACGTAATGTACTCTCACTCCCGAATTTTTGTTTTTTCATGGCAGTTTTTACGAGTTTTATTTTAAAACCTTTAGAGCTAAACCCAGACGTGTGTTTACTGCTTCTCAGACTCGTGAAATGCTGATTGCGAGTTTTAGAGTAGCGTATACGCAAAAGCTTTGAGTGCGCTAAGAAATAACGTCCTCTACATGCGCCCATCCGAAACGCGGTTTTGGCTCGGCGCATGACCAGTGGCGATGAGGCTATTTCTCTGCCTACACGAGGCTTTTACGTAAGCTATTTTGAAACTTGCTACTGTACGCCTTTTAACTTTACGCCCGATCGCAGCCGATGCTACGGTTCGTTCAGGCTAATCAGGCAGCTCCAAAAGTGCATCCCCACGGCGTTCGTGGTCTTCGTGGATTCGCTGTAAAACGGAGCATACCTCTGGTGCTGTTTTTTAATCTCTACGCCTCAGACGCTAATCCCAACACTCGACTTCCATGTATTTCGAGGCGAGAGAGAGAGAGAGACGAGACAGCGAGGAGCAAGTCACGCACTGCTCGCAACGAAGGAAGGAACTTTAATAAAAACAAACCAGTGTCGCCGCAGGCCAGGACAGTGGATTGAGGAGCTCGCACGAGAACGAACGCTACACTGGATGCGCTTCGCTTCGACCGTATTGGGCAGCGCCACACTGAGGATGCGTTGGAGCGCGACTGCCGCGCTGCGACTTGGCTCCGAGACTAAGCTTGGGAGTTTCGCTACTCGGGGAATATTCAGTGAACCCACCCAAGATTATTCCTAACAAAAACCCTTTTCGCAGCGCCACCTGGGAAACGCGGGAGGCCAATAGGGTATAGGAAATGCACCGCCATTGTTTTTGCTCTATTTTTATTATTTTACCACGTCTGACTTGAGCTCTGAAAAAAAAATGCGCATAAAACGCTTTGGGAAACTACGTTTGCGTGCCCAATTTCAGGTATGTACATTTGGAATTCGAATTTTGCAGGGAGTGAAAAAATGTTAGTCCTTACTGCCGCTCCCTGTAGATAGGTGTTGGTAGCCACTATATAATATTTTTCCTTTCTCATAAACGATCTATCTTCCTGTTTCCTCAGTAATTGCAACTAAGGCATATTGATTCGTGTGTTGTCTTACTTAGGAAACCGACTGAATTGACTACGGTCGAGAAACTGTGCTAACATGTTCGTTGTAGTTTGGTGTATTTTTGTTCGTGGAGCTTTATGACATGGCCAACCAACATATCTAAAAAAAAACACGTACGGGGAGGTACGGGGGCAGCGCGCCCTCGGGCAAGAGTAGTTTTTGTTCCGGCTATAAATATCTCTTGCACGATTTTTTTTTAAATTTTGTTTCTATGCTTTAAGCACTTTGCTGACCCTCCGAACGTGGCTTCGCATAACCTAGAAAGTCAGCGGCGGTCACTACGATTGTCAAATAAAGAAGAAGGAAGAATGCTAGGCTCAGAGGTCCTTCTTCGTTTCTTCTCTAAAAGGGGCCCCCAAAAAACCCAAAAATAATAAGTACAAAAAAAAAAAAATGTGAATTGCATAAAGGCGAATCGTTTTGCAGAATCACGTCTTCTTTCACACGAACAAGCCACGGATACACAGAAAAAAAGATATTTGTCTTGATTCAGCGATATTATGATTTTCTCGGAAAGAAATGGCAAAAAACAATAAAGTCAAATCATAAAGAAAAAGAAAAACGGAATAAAAAGCTTCAGACATAAAGAAAGGTTAATTTTGAGTGAAAGAATATGTCCGTGCAGGCTGAAGCGGTGCTTCACGTATTACAATATTTCTAAAATAAATAAATGCGGAGGAAGTATTTGATGCAATGAAAGGAACACATTTTCTCCCCTATGTCGCCTATTCTTTCTGCCCTTCTGGCGAAGAAAGTGACTTGGTGCCGTGGAGGTTGGGCCCATAGTTTATATAAGATGCCTAACAACACGAGTGGTTTTGCAATACTATATAGTTTTATAAGAAGCAAAAAGATAGCTTTGTGCAGGATATTTGATCCATCTTCGCGAATAGTTTTCAGACACTGGAGGTTATTGCGGTAGCTTTATGGTAAGGTAGTGTTACGTGACAATGAGTTATAAATCTGAATGTACATGCTAAAAAAATAAGAAAATCCAGGAGACGGCTTCCTTACTTATTTCACTGAGCCCCAAGATCAGCGTGTCCAAACAAGTTAGATATGTAGTCTATGAGTCACTATGTACAGCATGTAAACTAACGCATCTCAAGTCAGTTTCGACGGCCAATGAAAATCGGGTTTTCAACGTATCGCGCTGCAATTCACTAAATATATGCAAGCAGGTGGTGGAAATTTACAAAGAAAAAAAATTAAAAATCATAACTTGTTAAAAAAAATCTGTTCTGGGCAATCTACGTTGTCACCTCGCAGACGACGTACCCGTAGAGAGAATTGCTGCCGACAGATGGCGTACACCGCGTCAAAAAAGCGCCGGCTAATTTTTTTTTTTTTTAGATGCGGAGCATCTTTTGTTCGGGTCTGTGTCCCGCGGCGTCGGCGTCGGCGTCGTAGTCCGCACTCACACTACGCATGCGCAACTCTCCTCCTTCCCTCTCTCCAACAGCTGCGCGTTACTCTCTCCGCTCTCTCTCTCTACCAGCTGCGTGCACTTCGCGTGCGTTCGTTTCTACTCACACCGCGCGCGGGTCGCAGCGCCACGCCAGAGCTTTCCAGTGGGGTGGGCCTTCCCCGCAACTCTGCGGCTGTCGTCTGCTAGCGTTTCTCGGCCGCTCGCGTCCGCCGCAGCCCAAATCCGGCCGGCCAAAAGAAATCAGTCAAGAAGGGAATAAATTAATTACGATCCGCGATGCTCCGCATCAACCCATGGTTCCCCTCGGGAAGATGGTGTAATTTTGTTTTTAAGGATCGTCTGCTATCAATTTGGATCGGCCGGCGCTCTTCAACGCGGCGTACGCCATCTTTCGGCAGTACTTCTCTCTGGCATGCATGGTCTGCGAAATGGCGGCGTAGAGTGCCAAGAACAGGTATTTGTTCTGTTTTTGTTTTTAAACATGGTAAGCCATTTGTTTTTAGTTTTTCACAGTAAACTTCCACTCCCCGCTTGCAACTCTGTAGAAAATTGCAGCGCGATACGTTTAAATTTTTGCCAGCCATCTAAAGTGCCTTAGAAGCGTTAGTTTACATTCTGTAGAACGCCATACTTAGTGGTTCAATGAAAGCTCAATATCTGGATTCACATGTCTTCTGTGATGAGCTGTTAGGTGGACTGTGTCCAGAGATAGCAGTATATCAAAATTTTAGGTATCTAAAAAAAGTAGCCACGTATGCTTCTTTTGAGCAAGGGCCCCGTGCACCTTGTAACACTGAATGGCGGCGTTGTGAAACCATAACCATTGGGAAATCATATCAAAGAACATAGAAGCAAGACCGTAAAGCTAACACACGGACGTAAAAGAACCACGCAACATTTAACGGTAAGATCAAATTAACTACTCCAACATCCAGTTAACCAATAGCGCTACCACAAAGAGCGAACCACAATCAATGTTCTGCTCTCAGGAAAGGCTTGGGAAGGCCAGCGCAGATACCGAGAGCTCCTTCACGTCACGTACCCTTCTAGATTTCCTCCTCTCGGTGAGTGCGCTAGCAAGTAGGAGCTCCAATTGATCTTAAACAATGCTGTCGTACTTTTTAAAATTTTTTATTTAATACAAAACCACTTCAGTTTCTCTTTAAGTCAACACACGGGTGCACTTAAAATAAAATATTATAGATGTGACTTCAACGTCTAGCTAACGTTTACATGAGAGCAGTCCTTTCGATAACGTTTTCAAGTGCTTTCATTCCATTACGTCTAAGGGCCCTTGCGGCATCGATTGCGTCCGTTTTATGCTAATAACTTTACGTTCCATTTCACGTATTCCAGTCTCCCCGACACTTAGCCGTTCAAGAGCGGAAGTGGGGTTTAGAAGGGGATTAGACACACTCATCGTTTCACCCTATATTAGCCCTGATCCCTTAGACATAGACCAAACAAAGAGCGCGGGAGAGCCAAGGAAAGGAAAAGCTTTCCTCAGTCCGCCGCCGAAATCGAGTAGCTGCACACGGAGCCGAGAGTGCTTAATGAGATTCTTGGGATTAAATCCGGTGCTGCTGCGATTTCGGGACCTTTCGCGCCCCCAGTCCCTTCCTCTCTCGTCGTTCATTGTTTGGGTTGAAAAGAGAAAATCGAGTGTTCTCAGTGGTAACGTCGAGCTGACCGTTTCCGAACGAAGGGAGTCTGGCGCTCGTCGCACGCGAAAGGGACGCCTCCCCCCCCCCCCGTGTCGCCTCTTTCCCCATATCCCCAAGGCGAAATTTGGAATTAGAACGGGAGAGAAAATAGGCAGCTCGCGGTGATGGCGGAACAGCGTGAGTAAACAGAACCTTAGTGAAGGAGCAAATAGCTTTGTTTGCAAACGCCGGACTAAAAAAACAAAACAAAAAACAACCTTTTTTTAATTTTTATTTTGTCGGGCTCTATACTCGTCCGTTGCGCGTTCTTTGGAATCTCTGTGTTCTGCCAAGTAAGTTAAAACGTGCTTTTTTCGAAAGTGTGTAGTTGGGAAATTATGTATGTATATTTTATAGTTGGGCGAAAATAGTTTTAAAGAAGTCGCTGTGCACTGCAGATCCCACCTAGGAATCTAGGGGAAAAAAAACAACGTGCATTCGCTAAGGTACAACCTAAAATTTAAAACAAGATAAACAAACAAAACAAACGAGGACACAGAAGAACCCATATGAGAAAGGTTTGAAAAACGTACGAAACGTAATACATGCACACGGGAGGAGTGAAAAAAAAAAACTTACAAACGCGTTCGCCTTTTTTTTTGTTTTTTTTTACCCGCGTGCTTTTGGGATTTCCCGGACGTTTGCCTCGGCGGATTTCATTTAATGGCGAAACAAAAGCCACCGCGTCGCCTGCTTACTTTTTGTTTTTAAATATCTCCTCGTCGCGAGATTTTACCGGTGGAAGAACCCTCGTAAAGGATACTGGAGCGTGAATAGGGTATGAAACCGTGTATCTAACACAAAATGCGTTTTTTTTGTGTGTGCCTCATACGACAACCGTATTTGTTCTATTCTTCCAGATGTTTGGTACGCGCTTTGAGCTCGCCCTTAAGCAAATGTTATCGTCGGCGAGTTGGGCGACCCTTCCCGCATTTCTGGTATAGTTCCCGTGAGATGTGAGCAGCCGCCTTTCATAAAGTATGCATGCAGAAGTTGAGACCATCTTGCAGTGCGTAGAGTCGGCGGCGGGGTCTGTCGCCGGAATTACACGCACGCGGAAGTCAGGAATGGGAGGCCTCGGAGCGCAATTAGGACAGTTCTGGTCAAGTTTAATTTTTTTATTCATGACCTGAGTTTGAGGACTCGCGACGCGCAACTTCGTAGGCTATCGAGGGCCAGTCACATACACTTCTGATACGCGTGCGTGTGATATCTGTGTGTGTGCGTGTGTGTGTGTGTTTGTGCGCGCGCGTGCGTGCGTGCGTGCGTGCGTGCGTGTGTGTGTGCGTGTGCGTGACGTGTACGTGTGTGTGTGTGTTCTGGGGGTTAGAGGAAAGGGAAAGAAAATAGCTAATCACTTTCAGGGTCATACAGGGTGACAGCAATTCTATGCAAGAAGTTGTGATAGTACGTTCCTTGCGCCAGAAACGAGTTGAACTCGGTGAGACATAAATGCTGTTTGAAAGACTGGAATATTGGCATCGTTAAAGAACTTTATGCATGTGCTAATAATGCAACTAACTGACTTGTCCCTACGAGTATGTGATGCAGATGGTATACAACACTCGTGGTTAGAGGAAACTAGTTGTCAAGTTGCGAGTATGAACGCTTTCGACTCCAAGGTCCAGCCTCATAGACTTTTCGCACTGTGACTGCCCTATTTCATTTTATGCGAAGCCAATTTGAAAGAGTCAAAACACTCCTGCTGCCTGAATCGAGACTTCGCGCATTTTCAGAGCAGCCACAAACGTTCAACCACGCGAGAAAAAGGGAACCAATTGCTAAACGCCCAGGGGACTCACGCTCAGCCCTGCCCGCTTCCTCCGTTGTCGACCCTAAAACGCCGAATCTAAAATTTATAGAGCTTTTTATATCGTTATAGGCGAACTCAAAGTCCCATTAGGGCAACCTTTTCTTCACCCAGTGATCTCGGAGTTCTTTTTCTTTCCTCTCCTAGTCATTGTTCGAGAGCGTAGCTTTGTCCCCATCTGCTTTATTGAGTAACCGATCTTCTTTTCTTTTTGTTTGTTTCATCTTGCGAGGGAAAAAAAAGAAAAGAAAGAAAAGGCGTAAGTTGCGAATCTCCACCCTGCTCGGCGAAGTCTCGGGTCTGAGGATGGACGGTGCCCAAAGTCACCGGAGACTTACGAGGGGAGTGGACGTAAAGGTGACGTAAGACGATCGCAGGCTGAGACGAGTGACGCCCTTTGCATTGTGTCCGCTCGTCGTGACACGATCGCGGCGGCGAAGGCATCACGGATGAAAGAGCAACGCTCTAATAGATCCCCTGGGGTGTCTTAGGGGGATTATGTCGATCTGGGACCGCCTAGGTTATTAATACAAGCGGCAAAAGCGTGTTCGGCCTAGCCCTGAGAGGGTGTTGCGATGGGCGCATGCGGTTTCGAGGTGTCGTGTTCGCGGAGGGAAAAGGGAAGGTATAGAGACGTCAGGCAAACGATGAGGTCGATGAAGAACCGGTCGCATCAAGAGGTCGATAGCGATCTTACTTCAGACAACCCGACACCTCGTTTTATACAGGAGATCTTGAGACAAAAATGTTTGCCACTTACTTCGTCAATAAAAACTTCTAGTGAAAATAAAAATACCGCAATGGTGCGTGCGTGAAAATATGACTGCGTTTTTCCGGCGCTTCGCGGTGCATCATGTCAAAAAACGATAGCGTTTCAATTTATTTTTATAAAGACCATATATTGCTGATTAAGTTGAAACAAACATAGTTCTCTCACTCGGACCTCGGCCGATGAAGAACGAGACCGCCTTGCTTTACTACTCGTCATTATTCAAACGCTGTTCTTACTTTTATCGGCGTGTTATTGGCACGGCAAAGACTCTGAGTTTCAGTGCGCAGAAACGTCTTTCGGCAATGTCCTTTTCAGTCTGCCCCTGTCTACAACGAGGCATTGTGGAAGAAACCGAAGCACAATCAGCGATCGTGCTAACTTCTACGGGGTGTTCCCGAGCGCTATTTGGACGTAAAAATATCGTATCAATAAACCAGATAAACTGAGTGTAATGAAACTTTTCGCGAGGGTACATTTAGGTGGTGCATTTATTATTCATACATTTTAGTAGCGTCTCTTGATTCGTATCCACGCGTTCGGGAGCACAAGACTTCAGCACCAACGAAATCACACCACCACCTGTCAACAATGTCGAACCGCGGAGGGGCCCATTCCCGGTACGGCGTCTGCTTTCGAGCGAGCTGCGCTGCTCTCCCCCGTTGCTGCGCTTTCGTAAAACTTTCGCCGGGTCCATCAAAGATGGGGCTGCCGTTCACGCCGGGTTGCAAGAATCTGTTTCGTCGAACAACTTCAATCAAGCACGAAATATTACCCACGGTACAGTGTACTAGACCCACGGCTATTTTTATGGCAGCCTGCCACCACAGCGCTGTCCGCCATATTACTATGATGGCTAGAGATAATATAACTCTACCAAAAAGATGGCCGACCGTGGTCGCATTCCCGTCCATAGGCGGAGCTGGGCAAACGCGATCCAGCAAATACATAGAGATCAGTGGTTCAATCGGAATGCCAAGAACGCGTTCTTTGCTAGTTGTTTTGTATTTTTTGTTTTCTTTCTTAGCGCCCTCCTGAGCTGAAGCTTTGAACAAACTGTGGCGCCAGCTCATTTTGGGTTGTACAAGCTCACCTGATTGGGCCTCGCACTACTTATGGCACCTTCGCTGAGCTTTGTTTTCTTTCTGTGTCGTGCTGAAGAACTGTAAAACACCTTTGAACGTCCAAAAGACGTCTAGATTCAACGCCGCAAGACAATCGAAAGATTGTCTTGCAGCGTAACGTTAACACCGCTAGGGTACACGTCTCTTATCTCTGCGTGATGACGTCAGAACAACTGGCGTCTCTACGCGCGTCATTTTCTTTTTTTCCTTTTAACCTTCGAACACGTGAAACGGCATCTCTTGGCTCACGCACTTTGCGTTATAGATATGACCTGTGCATCGACGGCGTTCAATATTTTGTTTTAGAGCTTTAGAGAGTTTTAGGCGGCCGTTTCCGGCTTGAGCGGCGTCGGCGTCGCCCTCGGCGTCGGCGTAACATCGCGGTGCATGATGGATAAATTTCCCGCTAAATTTAGCAGACAATTTTCGTCGCTCGGAAAATTTTCCCTACTAAATTTAGCGGGAAATATTTTCTCACATGACCCCCCCACCCCGACGTCACGCGACTCCTCCCCCCCCCCCCCCCCCAAGGTCACGTGACCTCGGGTTTGACGAGGTTAGGTGGCCCCCGTGAGGTCACCTAACCTTCGGGGCGGAGTAGCAGGCAGGATGAGGACGTGAGGAGGAGAGAGGAGGGTATACCCTCCCCTCAGTACCCTTCCATCCGCCTCCTCAAGAGCTGGGCTCTAATTGGGCGTTACAGGGAGTTGTAAACGGCCTTCATATTTTTCTTGGTAATTTCCTCGTGATCTCGAGTTCCGCACGAGATCAGGCAGGCTTCTACATGCGGGGCATTTGAGACGCTAAAGTTTGTATTACCCAAGACAAGTCCTAACGAGTGCCTTTTCGCAGCGCCCTCTAGGCGACGCAGGAGGCCTGTACTCTGACGTCGAGCGTAGCAAACAGGCCTATCACCGAACTCGTATATGACTGCACGAGCAGCAATCCATGACCCGCGCATATGTGTGATAAGTGGAGGAAGAAGGGAGGCCAAATCGTATCGTATTAAACGCGACAATGTTACCGGGGAAGGGGCTGTTGAATGTTGTTTAAACGTTTTAATTGATCTAAAATGTTACATTGCAACCTTTTGAGACAAAAAAAGTCATCTAACTGCAATGAGGGTGCGGGAGAAGAATAGGAAATTATATTCTATTTAATAGACACTTTTAAGGTTCTCGCGCTTTTTGACGTACGTTTCTGGCATTCACGCCGAGATACTTGTTGGCTTAAACTTGTTTAGTTTGACAATTCGAAGCAGCAACGTTAAATATTAAACATTGTTACGTATTTTTTTGTTTTTAGATTTGAAGTTTTTTGAGACGTCAAAGACTGGAGCATCGCCTGGTGCCGTCTGTCATGAAACGGGTCTATAACGGCACAAACAGATGCGTCACATTGTCCGTCCTCGTGTTTACATCTTTAGTAAGGTCCGTTTTGAAAGCTCAGGAACACCGCCTACTCCATACGTCCTGAACTGGTTAAACGCTCGGCTCTTTAGAGGTTTATGGCGCAGCTTGCCTGTGTCGTAAACATTTCTTCGTCGTTGGCTTGGGTAGTTGATAGAAATGAAGACCCCGAACGCGGGCGGGTCTCTGCGGGGTCTTGTTCCCTCTTATGACTTTTTGCAGCCTGGCGTGCATCTCGCGATGAGACCAGAAATATACCCTCGCCATGCAACTGCAAAAAAAAAAAAGATGATGTTTTTGCTGATTTTGTATGTTGCCATCCATCTGTACGTCGCGCTCGACTCTTCCTTGCATTGTGCAAGAATCCAAAGGGCAGAACCCACGCGCAAACGGAAAATAAAAACGCAAGAACAGAGAAAGGAAAACGCTAGGTTGACCGTACGGATCAGTTGCTTGTATCGTGTGTGCGTATACACATAGTTGTGATGAGTATGGAAGCTTGCATAATATGATTTTCTAGCCACCGTTCGTTCAATTTGTATTTCAACTTGGTAGGTTTCTGTCTTTTTTTCTACCTTCGTTTTTATTATTTTTTTTGTCGCAATTTTATTAGTGTGCGGTGCAGAGTTTGTATGATGACGTGGTGATGGACCGAGCGAGCTTTGGGGTTGGAATTACCTTGTGATCTGCAATGTAATAAGGACACGAAGTCCGAGAGGGGTCATGTTAAATGTCATGGCACGACACTCGTCTTGATGAGAACCGTACCGACGTGGGTTCACGTAATCAACAAAATGGTGAGTTGGGGTAGTCGGTTACTTTACGCAGTGGACGCGTCAGAAGACGGGGACGGTGTACTGCCGACAACAGATGTAATCACTGGTGTGTGACGCACGTGAAAGGTCTCCCAATTTAGGAGTTGCATCGCACTGGCAAATTGTTTTCTTCTCCTATAGCAGAGACGTCAGATTCCACTCGAGGCTGTCCATAATCGCTGACAAGTTAATAAACGTAGCTCGAGGCATGTCCCTAGCACTCAATCCTCGGTCCGCAGCCAATGAGATTCTTACATTAGCCAAAATAATAAGAATAGAATAGAATAGGATAGAATAGTAATGGAATGCCGAAGAAAGAGTCACAAAGTGAGGAGCGTGAACTTTATAATACACCGCCACAATAAAACAGCGTTGTCTATACTGTATATACAGAGTATTCCACGTAACGTGAGCCAAGGTTTACACATTTTTTGGTGCATTTTAGTAAGATGAAACCAACCGAATACGTTTGTTCATTGTTTTGAGAAAATCAGGCTATTTTTTGTAGTACGCCCGGTTAACTAATTAATTAAAATAATTATTTAAATTTTCAAATATTCAATTCAGAGCAAACGTTCCAATCAAAAGGTTGTCGAGCGTCCTCAGAAACATTCAATTCTGTGGTTTTTATGAAGAAACCTTAACACCATTTTTTATGGGCTTCAAAAAATTTACAAGTTATAAAAAAAGTGTGACTGCGCATGTGCACCTTTTACAATTCCTTGTAATGCCGAATTAGAGCGCAGCTCTTGAGGAGGAGGAGGGGAGTGTACGGAGGAGAGGTTATGTCCCTCCTCCACGATCCGTACCCTCTCCTCTTCTTCTCCTCCCGTGCTCCTCCTCCTCCTCCTCCTCCTCCTCCTCCTCCTCTCTTGAGGCATTTCTATTTTGCGTTATACCGTACTAAACAATCTGAGAAAGATATAGATATATATTGTGGTATTCTCGCTCACCGCTTGAGTGAGAATACCACAATAGTGAGAACTATATTTCCGGAGAAAGGAAATATAGTTCTCACATCTGGAAGCTTCACTCTGTCTAAGTTCTGCCGGTGCCAGGAAACAGGACAGGAGGAGCAAGGCGGGAGAACGAGACAGCTTTAGAGTCAACACTTTGACGAAGCACGTGATACTCTCGATGTCATCCTACTTGCTGTCGGCTCTGTCGAAGACTGCTTGGCGTTTTTGATTTCCTCAGCATTCGTCTTGAGCGTGCTCCCCCGAGATGGCACAGCAGAACAGCGAGTGCACGTCCCTCGGGGTCAATGGGATGTTTTTCTGCATGACTGGTATGAAGTTCTTCTTTGTCTTGCACAAAATATTTGGTGAGTGCCGTAGGCGAGAGATACAGAGCTACCCCGAGCAAGCCGCTGTCGACCTTGGCGGCACACAATTTACCAACTTCGTCTGACGTGCCACAGAGATCGATTGGTACAGCACAGACCCGTACCCATGTAGATGGCCACTTGGATAACGAGTACACCACGTTTTCATACGTGCCTCTCTGTGATTTATAAATGGTGATATCACTTGCCTGCACAATGGGTAGCTGGCATCTCCTCTCCTTCTCCTCCATCCCTCCTCCCCTTCCTCCTCTCCTCCTCCTCCTCCTCCTTCCCCTCCTCCTCTCTCCTACCCGCGCGTTGCATCATGGGACGTTTCCCATAATGCAACGCGCGGGATCGCGTCGCCTCTCGTGACGTCACGTGTGACGTAATTATGGGACGTTTCCCATAATGCACCGCGCGGTTACGTACCCGACGGCGACGCCGCTCAAGCAAAAAAAAAACGCCTAAAAGCTGCGCTTTAAAGAAAAAAAAGACGACATAAAAAGATTAATAATTAAAGTCATAGCCATTCTAAACGCAGGAAATACTTTATATTCATCACATTTCGAATTTAACCACTACGCAATAAATGTTCGCAGTCCATTTTGCTTTTATCAATTCGTACGAGTTTAATTAAATATGCTTCCCGGAGCTGAAGTAAATTAAAGCTAATCTTCCGTTCCAAGAAAATTGCACGAAATTTGTCAGCGCCGTTATAGCAATTTTAGGAACTAAGGAAAACGTTTATTTAAGATTACGCGATATAGATCAATTTAACGCTGCAGGACGAGGCTTCAGAATGACATCAAGTGTAATTTCACCATAGTCAACGTAGTGGGGTCAACAACGCAAACTTTCTAACCAGAAGCTGAAATGAAGAAAAAAACCGCCTATTTATGTGTGCCGTTACCTAGCCGCAGGTACGTTAATAACCGAAGAAAGCGCGGTCTCCACGTTACACTATGTGGCAACCAGAAAGAGATAAAGAGAAAAAGAGGGGAGCGAGAGAACAAAAAAGAGAGAGAGAAAAAGAATGAAAATGAGTGAGTGAAAACTAAAGGCCACAGAGAACAGGGACCTCCAATTTCCCTAAGAATCGCCCAGTCAGAACGCGTGGCGTGCATCTGGGATGAAGTTGTGTGCGCCATCCTCTATCTCTGTCTTCCACCATCCCGGATGCTTTTGTCTATCTTTTTTTTTTCTTCATTCCCCCGCAAGTTTATCAGTTTTTTGCCTGCCTACAGTTCAATCTTTGTTTCGGTTTTGCTTCCTTCGCAAACAAGCAGCGTGGATTCAGCGAGCTTCTTTTTTTATCATTAGGTTGAAATTCGAATGAAACAACAACAACGATATAAAGACAACATTGAGCGTGATTGAAACCAGACACTGGCGTATGCTTGGTGCGCGTGTACACGCAACGCAAGCGCCACCATGCACGCACATATCTCCAGATCTATTGCTTATACAGCGGCCAAGACGCGGAGTAAGCAAACACTACAAAAAAGCATAAAGAAAAAAAGAAAAGAAAGACACGGTTCTATCTTCCCTTCTTTCCCCGTGTGCATATAGAAGACCGAGTTGGAAAGTCTGGCACGGATCGAAACTTAAGAACCACGCAAATAGAAAGGACACCGAGAATCAAAGAGATGGCAGGCAATGGGTGAAGCATCTCCCCCCAAATTGAGACGAGCCAGCGCGGAGTCGATGCCACTGGGGGCGGAATTTGTATCTCGGCATTATGGACATGAAATGGGAGTACGCAATATCGAATAACGAAGGGCTTAAAGAACCGTCGTGGGTTATTAGAGTGGCTTCTTCATCTGGTTCTCCTATCTCTTTCGACCGCTTTTTGGATTCGCGCTGAGAAAGCTATTCTGCCTCCAGAATACAACTTTTTATTTTTTCAAAATTATCTTTGATATTTCTTGGAGGGATTTGGAACAGTGAAAAACAATAAGTGGTAGGATGACTTTTTTTCTTACGAACAACGTGAAGATGTGTGTTCAGCGTACTCATACCTTAAATAAAACTACGAAACTAGTATTGTACCTTTACTAGGCACCGCTCCGAATTGACCTGTGATGACCGACAGCTTGTTTAAGTTGTGGACATTGCAGGCCCCCACGCTTAAGGATTCGCTCGAAAAGCATGCGGCGTCGCGCTGCGCGAGCGCAGAAGTTCTACGGATGCGCAGTGCGACGGACCAAGCTCTTTGAGGAATCCAAAGGTTAGGCACCTTTTAGTGAAACAAATTCCCATTGAGCGCATCGTCCCGCGAACCGCGTGCACCTAGAGCCCTCATGTGCGTACATGAAGGCTCTACGTGCACCTGTGCTAAAGGCAGATGAGTTCAATCCTAATCGCGCGCATGTGCGCGATATGTAGAGGAGCATGACACTGTGTAGATAACTCTCCCGGGCATACGAATGCGTGTCGAGGAAACGATCATATATCTTTTTTTCAGAAAAGGGGGTGAAGGGGTGGGGGGATTTAAAGAAAGAGGCTACAGCGCTTAGAAGCTGAATAGAAACTTTGTGTGACATCCGCAGTTGTTACGTTCTTTATTAAGACGATGCTGCGCATGGATGACAACGTCGTCGTTACTTACGCTGTTTTGCCGCTTGGGGAACAGCATGAAACTCCATCCAAAATGTAACAAGTTTTATCTTTCAATTTATAAACCGACTTGCATCTGTCAGTTAAAGAGTGCCTTGGGTGTCCCTTTTGTCAGTTTTGCGTGTGTGCTCTCGTATAAATCGATAAATCGACAAACCAGTTGCTTTGTAAAGTTTAGCTAAAAATAAAAGTTCGGTTCACTATTTGCTTTTGCTTGCATACAGCCAGTACGCTGTAATAAAAGAGGCAGCTATTCCCAAAGTCACGTTGGAATTAATCCGGAAATCATGACGCGGTCACGACCATTTGATGTTTGACTTTTAAAGCAGTAGCTTTAATGGTCCAAAACAATCTCAGGAGCCGCGTATGCACGAAATGTGTAGGGCTGTCAGTCCGAAACCGCTAAACTACATTCAAGAGAAAAAAAAAAAGGAAAAACGGCAACCGCCGCGTTAGTTATCGAACTCCGGTCTCCGGCGTAAAGGCCGAGTGCGCTGCTGACTGAGCTACGAACCCAACATGCAGTAACGAGAGGAGCAGAAGCAGGTGGCCTGAGAATGCGCGTGGAGCGGAGAGGATTGGAAATAGCAAGAAAGTGAGGAGCAGGGGAAGGTGGTGCAAAAAAAAAGCGCGCGGAATTGAGGAGGAATGGAAAGGCCAGGAAAAAGCGCTTCCCCGCTCTCGGTGACCCAGAAAATTTAGCGCAAAGGCTTTGTATCCGGGTGGTGCAGAAAGGAAGCGGGCTCAGCGTCCCAAAGAGACGATGGTGTGACGTAATCTGTTTACATACAAAACCCTGCCCTAGGCAACACCTGAACTAAGAGGACCAGCCACCCTAGGCACTAAAAGACTCGGGGATCAACCTTCGCCAGGTGCAACCCCAATTAAGAGCACTGTTTACAAACAAGCCCGCTTTGCTCACACCAGGTGTGGTGCTCCTGCGCTCGAGCAGAAACCAAATTCGGGAGGAGTGAAGCGTTTGCGCATGCGCTGTACCGACAGCAGCGCCACCGCAGTAAAGTGGCGTCAGAGAGTTGAGTTGGTGTACGGTCGGCGAACAGTTTAAGGAACGCAGGGAGGGGTGGGTACTGGACCTCCTATGATCGCTACACGGCCAATGAGAGCGCGGCGTTAGCCCGTAACGACGTCGAAAGACCAGTCACAAAGCAAGGAGCCTGAACGTAATGATAACCACACCCTGCCGTTCTTAAGTTCTCACTGACTGTAGAAGGTGTAGCGACATGACCGTCTACAAAATACCTTGTCTCCGTACTTTCCGATCATCATCTTCCCGGCGTCGGAAAATTCAAAAACGCTTCCCACCTCTCGCATCAAAAAAAAAAAAAGTTAAATAGAAGATTGGAGAATGGAACGGGATGCATAGACCGAGAAAAACGCTGGAATGCATTTTTTGTTGTTGTTATTGTTTACATTTCACTACGAGAAAAGCGCATCAAAGCTCGCGGAAGCGGAAGAGATTAGAGCTCGTCGCCGTTTTTATTGTTGCAATTCTTAACATAACATTTTTTTTGCTCTGCCTTTTTTGTTTTCCTTTTTTTTATTTAGAGTGGCGTGGAAAGGCGCTGAGCGGAAAATGGCCGAGCTGGAGACATTTCGTCACGTGCCCCTTTTTCTTGCTCCTCTATCTCTCTCTCTCTCTTTCTCTCTCTCTCTTTCCCTCTTTAACGTGTATATCTTCTGCACGAAAAAAAAAAAAGAACACACGGAAAAGGGTCGTTTTAATACCATGGCTTCCAAACTAGAAAGATAAGAATTTCGCTGTGACGCTAACAAAAGACAGAACCTTCGGAAAAATATATGCGTATAACAAGCAGAGTCAACAAGTCGATACGAAAAAAAAAGAAGTAATCAAGAATATTGCACCAAACAAAGTAATAAAATAACAAAGCAGTGTCGATATACTTTAGAAAAGAACAATATTTATGCAATCCATATACTGACAACAGCTTCAGCTATCATAATGCGTCGCGCACAGAAAGAAACGGTACAGCCCGGTGTCGCCGGAACAAAAGCTGTATTTATACTATATGTCGAGACTGTAAACCAAACTCTTCAAATCTGTGCACACATGTATGTATATATCCATTTCAAGGCGTGACGGCGGGAAAAACAAAAAATAACGTAGGCAAATGTGTACCTATATTAGAAATATATAAGAAAAAGATACGCGGAGGGGAAAAGATAGAAAGGCTTCAAATTTTGTGTTTTATATTGTACTGCATGGATAAATAGCCGAGGATAGATCAAGCGAATGGTCGTTCTACCCCCCCCCAAAAAAGAGTGTATATTAAAAAAAAAGATAAAAAAGTTGAAGCAGAAAGTATATATAAAATCGATGGAGTTATTGAGTTCGATTTTGCATGCAACAATGATAGCATAGTTTTCTACAACAACAACAAAAAAGGGGGAAGTGGGAAGCAAAATGCAGAGATCTAAGCGGGCAACCAGCAACGTTTGTTTTCTTATCGTTTTTTTTTGTTGTTATTTTCTGTTTTATGCGTTTTTGCGCGTGACGTATTCCAGTCAGACAACCAAAGATCAGACCGAAATCGGTTCGTGTAGGATCGCGAAATTGGGGAATGGCTTTTGCACTCCACCCCGCGCGCACTCTTCGGATGGAGCACGCAAACAGTGAAGCCTAAAAACCACATAAATCAAAAAGGAAAGAAGAAAAGAAGCGAGGGAATAGGGCACGAAATAGAAGAATGCCCGAACAAGAGACGGAAACGTTAGCCTCGCAGAATGATTTTCTCTGGCCGTTCACCAGGTCCCTTTGGATCGCTCGCACGGGCGACGGAGCCCACCTATTGGCAAAATTTGCCTTGTTCTCAGTGACACGGTTTATTCTGGGTTCACTCGGACAACTGCATTGGACGTCTGGGGCGGTTTGCTAGCAAACGCGGGCATTTTTTCCGACGGCTCAAATTCTCACAAATTCTTTTTTATTCGCATGATTGGCTATTTGTAGAAAAAGTACTTATAAAACAAAATCCACAAAACTGTTTTTTGCTCTGTCCTCCAAACTAGCGTATCTTCCCGAGTGCTGCAGCTCAGCAGTGCTGCGAGAGCACGTGGTTGTATCTTGCTATAGCCTCCCTATTGGCGACGTGAGCGATCGAAAGCGTCGCTGTGATCGGCCCACCACAATTGGTCGAATGCTGACTATGACGTCAGCAAAGGATGTCTCATCGACGGAAATAAGAGGAATGGAAGAACTTCAATTTTGGCGGTGTTGGCAGTGATGCTTTGAGAGCGCTATGATTTCAGACTTCCACCATGCCCATTACAAACACCATCGAACTTGTTGTTTACAAGGTAATGACGTCACGAAAGGTAACCGAACGAGGGCGCCACCGGAACATCTCGCCGCTAATACTGACAAAGCCTGGCAGATCGCCACGAGAAGCGGCCGCCAAAATTGAAAAAGTAGAGCGGCAGGCAACGGATGAGAGGAGAGCCACGTGACGGGCGCCCCGCTGCGGCGAGACGCCGAAACTCACTTCTACCGCGCGATGGAATGTCCACTCGTGATCCTCGCGTTCCTCGCGCTACCGCTTCTTTCCTCGCCGGGTTTGAAAACCATGTTTCGGGTCATCGCCGCTGCAAAAGCTGTGCGCCGACGTCCGGGTTCCCCGAGATACGTTCTGTGCTACCAGATTCTCGCGCTCCAAATCTGCGACCGGGCACTCTATGGCTCCGTCGTCGAACTGCCAGGCTTTGTGAGTATTGAGAAGGCTATGATCTTGCGTGTCATTCGCACGCGCTCTCAAGCAAAAGAGAGGCCAAAATGAAGCGACGCGCTCGCGCAAGTAGCTTTCACAGCGTTACAGCTATCTGGAAGCTGTGCCAGTCTCGACTATGCAGCTTAAACTAGTTGGCGCCAAGACAACCAAAAGGCTGCCATAAGACCTTCCTCACTTTGATATTTGAAGTACGCTTTTGCGCACAAAAATAGCGTAAAGAGTATTAAAATGTGTGTGAAAGGAACATTTGTGTACTTGAGAAGCGGATTGTTAAGTAAATTTTGGGAAAAAATATCGTGTTTAACAATAAATTAAAAACAATATCAGGCAATGCTTGCGTTTACTGAGCGAAATCGGCTGAAAAGATGGGTACCTCCTGCCATGCTTCTTGCCTTCTGTGCCAGTCACCTAACCAGAAAATCCCTCTTGCTGCTATATCACCAGCCGAAAGAGATAGGCGTATTTACCAGAAAACAGTTCCTGTAGATTGCTCGTTATAGTCTAACTTAGTGAAATTCAACGCTTTCAGCTAAGCAATAATTTCTTAAATTATGATGCATCGATGTGGGCAGAAACTTCAACAGAGTTAGGCAACAGAGCCCTCAATCTAGAGTATGAACATTTTCTACGCAGGCGCCGCTCCCTTGAATAGTAAGATTTCTGCAGAAAGGGAAACATCTTTTTTGTCACCGCCACTCCGTTGAAATTTGCTCACTTTATTACCGCAACTGTCGCTTGCTTTTTTGTTTTATATTTTCGTATTTATTATTTGTTTCGGTTTTTAATAACTTGATTTTTTTTTACGTTTCAAATCGAATATGTCAACTACGTAGCTCGGCACGAAACTAAATGAAAAAATAATAATAATGGATGTTTACAAGCATTTACACTTCAGAAGTTAGTCTGGCCACAATGGATAGAAAATGTTTTGGTTGGGCGCTCGTCTGGCAACTGTGGGCACGCCTTGGCAAGGCTTCACTATCAGACGATCTACACGCGCTATAATCAAGATGGCGGCGCCCTGAGGCAGCTGTTACAAGCGTCTTATGCGCCCAGTGTTGTAGGTGTTACAAAAAAAAAAAGAACGAAATACGTTACTTGTTACTTGCAAATAAAAGGGACGCGTTACGAATACAAAGTAACACGCGTTAGTTTTGCGTTAGTCTTAACAAAAATATGAACACATTTTAAGGCTATGTGGGATGATTGCAAGAATTCCTATGTTTTGGCCCCTCGTAAGACGAAAAAAGTTGAAGTGTAATCTTCTTTAAGTCCTGGAAGGATGTAACGAGTAATGTAACTACGTTACACGATACTCGAAATAAGTAATGTAAATAACTTCTTTGTTACTGCAACAAATGTGTTACTACTTTACCGAAACATGTAACGCGTCACCGGTAACACTGTTACTAGCAACATGTTACCGCCGACACTATAGGTACACCGAAGAGGCGCGTCAATACGCGGCGAATCTCAAAGGACGCGGCCAGAATCGGCGACTCGGATTAAGAACGCCAAATCCGACACCTAATCACGTCCTTCTGCTTAACAGATTAAGGTGATTAGAAGGACCCTGATCCCTTAATCCGACCGCAAAGCGGATCGCGAGAAGGTAGGTGTGCTGTCCTTTCGGACGGCGGGATGCGATCCGCAAACAGAATCCCCGCTGAGACGGATGGTCCGCGGATTGAGAAATGCCCGACCTGCCGAAACTTTCAAACACAGTTTTCTTGTAGATCGATTACATCTTTTCTTTATATATATAATCAAAAACTGAGAAAGGCGTGCTGGTCGAGAAGATACACAGTGGTACGGCGCAGAATTGATCAAACTGAAAAGGAGTCCAGAAAGCTTTTATGACGCAGCGAATCGCAATACACTTTTTTTCGTAGAAAAACGACAAGAAGCAGCGCATGCGTGAAGCTATTTTGAAGGGAGGAAGGCAAGGCCGTCTCTGCGCATGCGTGGTGGTGACAGGCGCCATGTTTGGTTACTCTTAAAGCCGCGGTCCTAGTGCTAATACATTAATGAGAAGACAGGAATTTGTATGAGGTCTGCCCCTTCCCTGTATGACATTGGTCGTACACAAACTGTCTGAGGACATGTTTGAAGCATGCATACGACCCAATGAAACGAACGTTTCAAATGTGCTTGAGCAGTGTCCGAAGATAATTCTGTCATAAATGTCTGCGGAGAACGCCTTGTTTTTCGTAATATGTATAGGCAGTGTGGCTGCGGACATGGAAACGGCAGTGTGGAGCAGGGCGCAGCCCAGTGTTTTATTTGCAGCATGCTGTAGTTTTGTTCCGCCATCGTTTGAAACACAAATTCGGGCGTAATTGCTGGTAAAATAACTTATGAAGACCACCAATCACGCTTCGAGATTTGCACTTCAATGACGCCGAACATTTGCACAAAAAAAAAGAAGAAAAGTAACACTATAGGAACCATGCGAAGCGACGAAAAGTGGATGATAACTCTGCATTAGCGGAGGGTGGTGAACGGCATAAAAATACGGTGTGAAAGTAAGGAGTACCTTGCCGTCACACCGTTATTGTCACAAACACACACATACACACAAAAATGCTAGCATATTCAAAACAAACACGAGGACGTTGCGAATATTTTTACAGGGAGAGGTACGTCTACACCCAAGAAGATATAGAAACATTGAGCCAGAGATGTACAACTCCTAATTTTAGGTATTAAAGGCGCAGCACCCAGTAAGAGACGACGATGTTCCCACGATCAATTTCGCAAATGGCGCAACCCGATAGCTCAATGAGGCACCCAATATACATGACTCAATAACGTTCGCCAAACAAACAAGCTGGCACCGTTGTTTCTCAGTTGTTCCGCTAGGGCAGATGGGAAGGCAGCCAGCGTACTCGGGTCTTATCGCTCGGGCGAGCCGACCTTTTAGCGAGAAGCCTGTGCATATCTTAGGCCCCAAATTAAGCCGAAGCGATAGCTTCTTCCTACGCGCCGGCCATTACCTCATTCATATTAATTAGACACGTGCGTAATCGTTCGGTGTCTCCTGAGATGGACCAGTGGGCGTCGAACGCCCGGGCTCCCTCGGCTCTTGTTCCGGTCTTTAGGAACATCACTTAGTCTGATAAGAAACATAGAGACGGGAGCCTCTTGTTAGCCTTACTATCGAGTATGAGCGGTAGCATTACTATGGTGGGTTTGCGTACGTGAATAGTTCGCGTGTTGTAGGATAACAAAATCGATTGTACTCTTCAGAGTAGCTAAATATAGCCTATGAGGAATCGGTGATCGAATGTGTTAAGCCTTATAGCCAGTGACAGAGCGAGAACTGCAGGGCGTTTCTCACGAACACACAGCCTTCAACACGCTCTCATTACCTTCTGTGGTGCTCTGCCTGCGCCTGCATGCTCGAAGCTCACGAGACACCCAAGTCTTACCGAAGGTGGGAAGCTCACGCCAGAAGTTATACAACTGAAATACCTCTCTGGAGTTCACATCCTGTCAGTGACAGCGTGAGAACCCCCACTCGAGCGAGAAACAGAAACAACCGACAACGGCAAACCTCGATCTTGTGCAGCACGCACCCGAGCATGCAGGCAATCTCTCGTGCTTACTTCACTAGTACGAAAAGATCGCAAACCAACCAAAGATTCGCATTTCAGTTTTGCTACAGTGTACTAGAATACGGGGTAATGTTGGGATCGGAGCGGCTCGAGTGAGGCATGTGGTGCAGATCGCAATAGGTGTCGACACCGCGGCGCATCGGCAGTAGGGTCAGTATGGTGGTGGTTGTGCGCGTGCACCGCACGTCTGGACTGCAGCGACTTTCTGCTGTCCTGTCGACTGCAGCGCCGCGAATTTCGTCTACATGCGCAGCCTCACAGGTTCCCGTTGTAGAGTCGAGCCTGTCCAAACACTACCCCGTATTCTAGTACATTGTTGTATTGCACCGCGATTCGCTTAAGGGCTGCACGAGGCATAGACCTCGTGTTTTGGCGAATTTGATGCTACTTGCAAAACAAACACATCAATGGGCTTTACACCAGTTTAAAGCCCATTGACGTGTTTTTCTTACAAGTAGCGTGAAATGCGCAAAAGTATGAGGCCCATGCCACCTGCGGGCATTGGAAGCAAAGGGCGCCACATCACTTGAAATGAGCGACCCCTGGAAGCGAATGGCAGCGGAGCACTTTCTCGCGCAGCATGCCTCGCGCTTTTGAGCATAAATGGTTATCGGCACTTGTAAAAAACGCGTGTATTTTATCGAGGGGCTTTACTCCACCGTGGAGTTCCACAATGTCGTTTGCTGGCTGCGCCTTGCTAGACTGGCGACATCCCTTGGGAGTGACAGCACCGCCTTTTCTGACCGCGAACACCATGCGCCTCCTGCCTCCTGACCGGCGCCGAAAACATATACTTGAGGAAACGCGTGACGGTGCGAGCTATTAAAATTGCCGCGCGTCACACCACGAGTGGTAACGCTCAATGACTGCGTAAACTGCTCATAAACGGCTGCAAAAAGTGGGAGGCAAGATGGCGGATTCACTAGCAGATGACAGAGTGGTCTCCACAGACTTGCTTAGCAATATTGAGGCACTCTACTTTCCAGTGACGGCGTCCCGTGACTTTATGTCATGTGACCAAACGTCATGTCACGATATGTGACACCATGACGTTGTGTCATGATGTCACGTAGCTAGCACACTAAAACCAGCGTAATAACGAAGCGGCGTTTACGCTGATCTCTTCCTATCTACGCATCGCACCGACTGCTCGAGATTAGGCCGCAAGAAAGGGCGGCCATGGGCCCTTCTGCCCGGCACCGGCCCCAAAACAAAGACGGCGCATGGAAGCGTTGGGATCACGCGTCCGCAAGCGTGACTCGAAGCTGCGCCTCTGTGATCGCTCCTTGGCGTGACCCCTCGGTGTTAGCCCGCCCTGTTTTCTTGCCTTCGCTTCCAGAGAAACAAGACAAAAGACGTGGGCACAACCCGCCGATAGCAAAACCGGCCACGGGCACGGCGCACCCTGCGAAGGACGCCGACCATAGCTCCCGCTTTGTCTTTTCCCCAGCGAATCCGAGTCGCTGGAAACGCGTTTGTTCTTCTCTGCGAGCTGAAACCTGTGCCGGGGAGATGCGAAAGAACGAGATTGTATATATTTCGTCGCAAAGATTGCGCGCAGCGTCATCAACGACGGTGGCGCGTGAGCGTGGGTATTGCTACTTTGAGAAGACTTTACTCGTTCGATCATTCCACACACACACAAAGTGCTTCCTGATGCTCCACGATATTGGCGACGGAATGTTTCGGCGGTTCTCCCTTATTGTTTTTGTGACGTCACAAAGTGGATTACCAATTGCCAGCGACAATTACGCGTGTGCGCAAAAAGCGTGGCAGAAACTTGGAGTCATCGCGCCCTTAAACCACGACTGCTAAAGTTAAACAGTCTGACATTCCTTTATTATGTCCACAATAAAAGTAGAATTCGTCGTACTGTGAGCGTGTGGCCAATCCTGGAAGGTCGACTAAAGCGACGCTTTTGGTCGTGCCCGTCGCCTATACTCAGTTTCACACTAAGTCCGACAGAAGTACACACTACAATCTCATACAGCCAATCAAGCAGCACCAAAAGTGCATCGTCATCGTGCTCCCCGTCTTTCACAAAAACACAAATCACACACAAAAAAAAACGCGGGGTCGCGGAGCATTTATTGTTTGTGATTGGTTCAGCAGGTTATGCTGAGAGAAAGTCGTTTGCTATTTTTGCAGGGGTTGTGGTGATGTCAGAGAACGCCCAGCTCTAATTGGCTCTTATAGAAGAGCTAGTGGGGTAGACCTGCGTAAGCAAGCGCATGAGTCTCCCCACTATTTTTCATTCGAGAACCAATCTGAGGTCGGCGTACTGACGTCGCCAGAACGCTAAAAAAGGCTGAACGAGACTCGCGTTCCGCATAGCGAACGAGCAACGACGACAAGCGCAGTGACAATTCACTTCTGACACTTTTGATTGGTTCCAACAGATCATAGTGTTAGCTGCGGTCTGAATATGTGGAGCGCAGTTTGTCTGCTTATTTGCGCGGGGAAGTTATGGTGACGTCAGAAAAGACGCCGAGCTCTGATTGGCTCTGATTGAAGGACTAGTGGGTAGACCACAAATCAAGCTGCCCGAGGTCTACCCACTATCCTTTTCCGGTCAGAGCCAATCAGAACTCGGCGTCATTCTGCGTCCGCGCAACGCCAGCAACAAAAGCAGGCGTACTCGCGCTCGCATTGCTTCCATGCTTCCACGCGACGCCGGAGACATTTCTGATGTGGGCGTATGGGGACATCGAGTGGTTCGGGTCTACAGATCGACCACACTTGTTTCTGGCTCTACTACTGCGCTTCGGGTGCAACGGGTTTTGTGGTGTTGTTTGTGGAACAATAAATGCAACAAGAAATTTTTATTTGTGCACTCTGAAAGTATGTTGGTCTAAAAAAATTTAGATGAACTGTATTATAAATCAGCGTGTCGCCTTGAACAACAAAAGAGCTTGTCTTGCGGAGTGCCCACCCATAATAAGTAGGCTTAAGAGTGTTGGACTCTATTTTCAGTTTCTTTTTTCTTGCAGCCCAAAATGTTGAAGGGTAAATTATTGGGCTTGTTTGTAATTAGCCGTAACGTAACGAAAGTTCCGGTGTCTGAAGCATGCGTCCTGTGAGGAAACATCCTTCTATTTATTTTTCATTTGTGTTTCATCCTTTTGGGGTGATTGATTTTTACGACGTTCTTCCTTCTCTTCATTTAAGTAAATATAGTTATGAGTTCTCTCTGTCCTGTGTCTTCTTTCTTCTCTCTACGTGTGCGCTAATCCCGTTTAGTTGATTGCCAAGTACTACGCATACGTGACGCGGTCACAGAAAAATGAAGAGTATTGTAGCACTAATGTCCTGATGCGAGAATCTGTCAACAGAGCTGTCAAATCGCCTGCACGTCTTTACCTAAGCGTGAAAGGTATTGTACGGCTGACGCCTTCTCCTAATGTAGCACTTACAAGAAAGTGGACAATGTAGAAGCAACAGCGTCTATTATGTAAAGCGGTGATTATTTGCTCTGCAAAGTTCAGAAGATATCACAGTAAAATTTCATCTCAGATTCAAGATATTTACGAATCTAGATTGGCGCCACCACTCTGGCTTGGCAAAAGGTGCTCTACAAGCCAAGCAATCTGACATGCCTGTTTCCGCATTCGTCTACGCCTCCACTGCGTGGAAATAGCCCCAATTTTTTTAAACATGTTCTTTTTTTTCTAATGGCGTGTTGGTGCATTATTTTTAGGGACACCTTTGAGCGAAAATTCAGAAGTGAAAAGAGTGATCACGGCCTTCATTGGCTTTTGCGATGGAGCTGCCTAACATAGAGAATATTACAATAAAATGTATATTAATATAGCAAAGACGCATCCAGATAAGGATGCGGCGTTAACAGAATGTATATCTCATGACCAAAACATGTCTGTTTTGGTCTTGAGAACTTAATTTTTCTGACGAGTGTAGAACTCGATGACTTTATCGATTCACGACGTACACCTTCCAGCCGTCCTCATATCGGCAATTATGTACACCTCCGATCTCAATATTTACATCTGAAACAGAAAAACGGATATTGGCGAAAACGCGCGTAAGGAAGGAGAACAAGTAGTAAAAAAAGTAAAAGGAAAGAGAAAGAAGAAAGAAAAGAGAGAGAAGGAAGACGCTGGAACCAAGACGAGAAACAGGGTCCCCCTATCGCGGTCCGTCAGGAGCTAATCCAGTCGGCCGCTGCATTGCTCTTCTGGCAGAATCACGGGGCCTACTGGGACAGGCTAGAGTGGACTTCTCTGGGAAACGTCACACGGCCTCTCTCTCCCCATTCCGAGAACCTTTCCTCATCCGCGCGGGGTTGCAGGTTCCTCTTTCCCCTTCGCAGGCGTGGACGAGGAAGCTATAGCAGACAGCGTCGTTTGGTGGTGGTGCCGTCTTGAGCTGTGACGTTGTGCCCTTGACGAAAGGCGTAATCTCGACTTTGGGAGTTTTATTTTTTATTTACAGTTCCACCGCGCCACGCGTGTTGAGGAATAAATGTATAGCAACTGCACTAATCAACCACCCCCCCCCCCCCCAAAAAAAAAAGTAAATAAAACAACAACGTTAA